>MU769695.1:25380-68925 GCA_026770625.1 Nicotiana glauca
ACAACTAGGAGCACATAATCAATTTAACTCACCTATGGGGTAATTTCCCCCTCACAAAATTAGAAAGGAGACTCACCTCGCTCCGAAGACTCGCAATCGGCATTCCACATCTTTCCGAAAGCTTGAACCAACGCACAAAGCATCCAAACTAGCCAATTAATGATAAACTAATGAGAATATACTCAAATACTTGTTAACTATTCTGATTATACAAGTTCCCAACTCCATTTAGTGAAATGACTAAAATGCTCTCGGGCCCACGTGCCCGGAAATCCAAAATTTCTCGAAGACAAAGGTTACCCATGACCTTAGGAATTCAAATATACAATTTTATCCTAATTCTATACTCAAAATCATGGCCAAAATTCAAGATTATAATTTTCTAGGTTTTCAACCAAAACCTCAATATTTACACTAATTCCCATGCTTAATCACAACTTAAATTAACTTATAATAGGTGGGAATAACTTACCTTAACATTGATGGCGAAAATTCCCTCCTAGAAGCTCTCCACAATCGCCCCAAGCCATGAAAAATATGGGGGAAATGAACCAAATCACAACTTAAATTAAGCTTCTGCCCCAGTCGTTTTCCGCTTCTGCGGAATATTTTCGCACCTGCGAAGTCCGCTTATGCGGCCATTTAGTCGCTTCTGCAGTCCTGGGCTCAGCCTCCCTTTCCGCTTCTGCGGACGACCAACCGCACATGCGGTTCCGCTTTTGCGGATTTTTGGCCGCTTCCGCGATCAGCCCTGGCCGCCCACATTTTCGCTTCTGCGACATCCATTTCCGCAGATGCGGTCCCGCTTCTGCGGAACCTTGATCATCTGCGGTCCTCGAATTTTTTTGCTCAAATCCACTTCTGCGGCTCCATTTACCGCTTCTGCGGGACTGCTTCTGCGGTCCCATTTCCGCAGAAGCGGAAATACCAGACACCAGCAACTCAACTCTTTCAAAAATCAAATTTTGATCCGTTAACTACCCGGAATCCACCCGAGGCCCCCGGGACCCAAACCAAGCATACCAACCAATCCCAAAACACATTCCGGACTTGCTCGAGGCTTCAAATCACATCAAACAACGCTAAAATCACGAATTACACCCCAAATTCAAGTTTATGAACTTTAAGATTTCCAACTTCTATTTCCGATGCCGAAACCTATCAAATCACGTCCGATTGACTTCAAATTTTGCACACAAGTCATATTTGACATTACGGACCTACTCCAACTTCCGGAATTTGATTCCGACCCCGATATCAAAAAGTCAACCCCCCGGTCAAACTCTTCAAAAACCTTCAAATTTCTATCTTTAACCAAATGGCTTCAAAATGGTCTACGGACCTCCGAATTCACTTCCGATCGTGCCCCCAACTCCAGAATCACTATACAGAGCTATTTCTAGTCTCAGAATTCCAAACGGACATTGATAACACCGAAATGCTCTTCAAGCCAAACTTATGAAGTTTCTTCTAACTTGCTAACTTCCACATTAGGCGCCAAAATGCTCCCGGGTTATCCAAAACTCGATCCGGGCATACGCCCAAGTTCGAAATCGTCATACGAACCTGCTGGAACCTTCAGATCCTGATTCCGAGGTCGTTTACTTGAAATTCAAATCCTAGTTCATTCTTTCAACTTTAAGCTTTTGAAATGAAAATTCTCTTCCCAAATCAACTCTGGACTTCTTGAAATTTAATTCCGACCATGCGTACAAGTCATAATACATGAAATGAAACTGTTCATGGCCTCCGACTGCGGAACAGAGCGCTAGTACTCAAAACGATCGGTCGGGTCGTTACAGAGAGGGGGTTTAATGGGGTGGGTCTTGATTAGGACATGTTTATATTGTGATGTGGGTGAGTTCCGGTTCGTTGGATCTCATTGATCCAACGATTGAGATGGGTGGTCAGAAATGGGGTCGTTTGGTTAATTAGAGGGGAGTTGGACCGAGTTAAATATTGGGCTGGGCGGGTGGGTATGGAAGACAGATTTGGGCTTTGATAATTTGGCCCTAATATAGCATCCCTTTTTCTTATTCTTCTTTTTCCTTTTTTTTCAATTTTTTATTTTTCTATTTTAATAAATTAAAACATAAATTAAACTCCTAGAATAATTAATTTGAAAAAATTAAGTTGATTATCTACAATAATATTCACAAAAATTAATTACTCCTAAATTAAAAGAGGAAATTACTAATTTAAAATTAAATGGCTAAAAATGCAAAAGTAAGTCAATTTTTGTGATTTTTATTTTTTAAATAAAACAACTAATTTACTAATTAACCTTAAAAATATAAAAATAAAACCTAAATACAATACATGGTATTTTTGGCATTTTCATGATTTTAACAAAAATAAACATGCACAGAAATGCAAACAATTAACACAAAATCCTACAAAATCCTATAAAATTGTAAAAAATGGAGAAAATATTGTTTTTCCTTGTATTTTATGGGAGTAATTCCTATAGGGCAAAAATCACGTTCTCACAGTTGCCCCTCCTTGCTTAGAAACCCGAAGAGTTTTCGTACAAAGATAAAGTAAGTGGATACTTGCGATTTTTGCCCATTTGAATACTCGTGGGAAGCATTTTTGAACGGTTTGATCGCACCTTATTTCCGAGGTTGCCTACATATCCTTCGCTGTAAAGGAAACATGTCAATGTAGTTCGGGAAGTTTCGGTAGCTGGGACTACCAAGAAACTATGATTTCTTCATTGCTGTTGTTGCTACTGCTTGCTGAACTCCTTATTACACCGAGATAAAATAAAAAAACTAGACTAAACTATGATCTATGAATTACAAGAATCCTATCTATATCTTTAAACTCGATCTCGCAATTTATGCCGCTCTGCTGACTTATATTCTCCGGGTGAACTTCCTTTGTTGCTGACTTGAATTGCATTCTGAAGTGAATTCCCTTATTCTCTAGGTGGCGCTTGATTGCCAACATTTGAACTGTATTCCCTTGTTCTCTATGTAGTCTCCTAATTAACAAAACTTGAATTGTATTCCCTTTGTTACCTTAAACGGTTTTCCCTTGAAACCTATGATGTCTTCCTTTGAAACTTGAACTGATTTTCTTGTTCTCCAAGTGGGTGCCTGATAGACAAAACTTGAGTTGTATTCCCTTTCTTTCCATGTGGGCGCCTGATTGCCAAAACCTTAACTATATTCCCTTGCTCTCCAGGTGGGCACCTGATTGCCAAAAATTTAACTGTATTCCCTTGATCTCCAGGTGGGCGCCTGATTTCCAAACTTTAATTGTATCCCCTTGCTCTCCAGGTGGGAGTCTGACTGCCAAAACTTTAACTGTATCCCCTTGCTCTCCAGATGGGAGTCTGATTACCAAAACTTTAACTGTATTCCCTTGCTCTCCAGGTGGGCGCCTGATTGCCAAAACTTTAACTCTATTCCCTTGCTCTCCAGGTGGGCGCCTGATTACCAAAACTTTAACTGTATTAGCTTGCTCTCCAGGTGGGCACCTGATTGCCAAATTATAAACTGTATTCCCTTGCTCTCCAGGTGGGTGCCTGATTGCCAAAACTTTAACTGTACTCCCTTGCTCTCTAGGTGGCCGCCGGATTGCCAAAATGTGAATTGCGTTTTCCTCGAAACTTGGCCTACTTTGCTTATTCTCCATGTGGGTTCCTGATTTCCAACAGCTGAACTATTTTTTCTCTCGAAACTTGACTTGTTTTCCCTTGTTCTCCAGGTGGGCACTTGATTGCTGAACTTGAACCATCTTTCTTTGAACATTGATGCTTCTCCTTTGTTCTTCGGGTGGGTGCTTGAGTACTAACATTGGAATTGCATTCCTTTCCTCTGAAACTTGAATTGTCTTCCCTTGTTTTCCAGGCAGGCATCTGATTGCCAACAATCAAACCATCATATCTTGCTACTTGGAACTATTTTCCATAGAAATTTGCACCATTTTGCCTTGCTCACCACCTGGGCGCCTGATTGCTGAACTTGCACTATTATCCTTTGAACTTGTGCCATATTCCCTTTGTTCTCCAAGTGGGTGCCTTATTTCAACAAAACAGAAAAAACAAAAGAAATTTTTCTGCACTAGTTTGATGTTAGGAACATCTGTGAGTGTTAACCACTTCTTGTTATCAAAATAGGTTCTAAGCTAAATTTGCTTATCCTGAAAAATTTCAAACCAAGTCTCATCTCAAAAGTGAAAAAACTTAAATGCTAAATTATACTTCCCAAAAGTAAAACTCTAGTCAGACCTTGTCATTTGCGAGGGTCTCAAAACTTACTAAATCTCGTTATCTGGAGGGTACTAGAAACTTACTGTCGGGCCTGTCTGGTACTTGCTTTCCTCACTGAGGGTTTCTCCGAAAGAAATAAAATTTTCCGCCCTTATTTCAATCAAGGAAAACTTGTGAGTTTAAACATGGTGGTTGGTTTGCGGGCCTTTACTTTGAGGGTGATTGCTCCTTCACTTCCCATTATAACTTCGATTTGAACTCGAAAGACCTTGCCTGTTTATTGACTAACCACTTTCACTGTCACCCTTATTATAAAAAATACCTCTGATCCGTTCAACCCAATACCATTCATCTGTTGCATTGTGCTCATACATTTACATATACTGAACCTTTGTGTTTCACATGAATCCCAAAGCACGTCAATCATTTCCTACTTAATGCGCATGATGTTCTTTCCTAACATAAACCACTGGCCTTGGCCTTGAGGTCTATCGCTCCTTCATTTGCCATGATAACTTTGATTTCCACTTAGAAGACCTTGCTTGTCATTGGTTAACCACTTCCTTTGTCAACCTTATCACAGAAAATACCTTTCACCCGTTCACCAATCACCCTCTATCTGTTGAATTATTCATGAATTGACATATACCAAAACTTTGTATTTCAGATGAATCCCAAAGCACGTTAATTGGTACCAACTCAGTGTGCATGTTGTTCTTTCCTAGCTTATGTCACTTTGATGTGGTAGCCAGATCCCGTGTTGTGAAATTAGAAAGCTGGTGGCAAATTTTGAAGTCATTTCTCACTTGTTCTAACCAAACAGACTCAGGAAGAGTAAGCAAACAAGACAAAAGTAACAGAGTAAAGGACAATGGAAAGACGTGATTCCTAACAAGAAAACTACAACGTAGAAACTTATCAAATGTGGATATAGACTCTAAGGACCGTGACATGCACCTTTGGATTAAGTGGCCTAATCTATCAAGCAAGTCTGATGTTCAACTCTTGTTGTACCTCTTCGCCATGAAACTGAGCTTCCATGCTCCAATTATTCTATCTGATTCACGATCCTTGTTCGACTTATGGTGACCGAAGGGTTTTCACCATCAAGCCTCTCTCATTTTGTTCTTTCTCTCAACTCACTGTTGTCTTATGGTGCCCATGCAGGTTTTCACCAATAAGAATCTCTCGTTTTGTTTTTTTCTTTTTATTTCCTCTGATTCAGCAGATGATAAGGCATTACCCAAAGTAAAAACATCATGTGTTCTTGGCATGTCTAGCTCGGCACTCTCAAAGATTATCTGGGAGGTATTTATTGGACCGCAATGTGGATTTTGGATAGAGTTAGAAAGAAAGGATATCATAAAGGCTCAAAACAACTTGAAGGGGTTTAGAATTACAACTTTTGGAATCAGATCTTTCACAAAACCGTAACTTCTACCCCAGTTTCCTTTCTTGGGGAATTTTGAA
Organism: Nicotiana glauca; assembly: GCA_026770625.1. Taxonomy (NCBI): domain Eukaryota; kingdom Viridiplantae; phylum Streptophyta; class Magnoliopsida; order Solanales; family Solanaceae; genus Nicotiana; species Nicotiana glauca. The sequence continues at coordinate 31,070 of MU769695.1, forward strand.
TTTTATTTTGATGGGACTGAACTGTGAGGCTGCCTACCTATCCTTAAAAGGAATCAGGTCGAACATAGTTCATGAGAATAATTTTTGTTACTATTTTCCTTTTTCTTTTTTTCTTTTTTTCCTTTTTTCTTTTTTTCTTTTTCTTTCTTCTTTTTAGTTCTTTATCTCTATTTTTCTCTTCCTTTTTATTTGAATTTTCTTTTCGGAATGAACTTTCTAAAGTAAACCTATGGGAACATGAATCTTTTTTTCTTTTTATGAGTCCGACTTGATTCTAAAAGATGGAAGGTCAAAGAAATTAGTATAGGCTCAAAAGGGTATTCGAATGGTATAAGCATTTGGGTAGCTGAAAGAGGGCCTTCCAATCCTTGAAAATGCCATGTACAACACATGCAACTTGAAATTAAAAAGAAATAGCACACACAACTTTTCTTTTGCAACTTCGGCATTGATATCACTGATATGCTTTCCATTTATTTTAATGCCTTGTCAAGTACAGAACTCTCGTTGGGTAATTTCTTCTTCACAGTATATACCTCCATCGATTTGGAGCAAAATATGTTGGCATATCTTGTTACTTGAGATGCGCTTGAACTCAAAGTTTCTCGCTTGAAATTTTTGGGACGCACTTTCTTGCACCAAATTCTTGACATCCTATTAACTTCCCAAACCATCTGCCCCAGTTCCAACAATTCAGGCTTTAAATGATCTCAAATATCCAAATTTGTACTTATTTCGCTCAAATGTCCCTATCATCTTCAAACTTATTTTATTGCTTCATGATTAAACTAACTTTTAAGACCAGACCTAGAATTATGCGTGTATGTCATGTCACTTGAGTCGGCAGGAAAAGAACTATAAAAGGAAAAGATAACTCAACATTGACTAGAAATAACAGAAAACAAGAAATTTTATTTGACAAATGGTGAAAGGATTTGAACAACGAGACAAATAAAACACATCGGGGTTACTGTCACACCTCCTTTTGGCGCTACCGCACCCCGCGAAGGGCGTGGTAAAGGGAGTTTTTCCAATTAAAGGACAATCGAAACGGGATTCATTTATTAAGATATTCAGAGTTGCCACTTGGGAGATTTATGGTGTCCCAAGTCACCGGTTGAATCCCGAATCGAGGAAAGTTTTGACTCTATTTAATAGTCCGCGAACCAGAAATTCGGATAAGGAATTATGTTAACCCGGAAAAAGGTGTTGGGCATTCCCGAGTTCCGTGGTTCTAGCACGGTCGCTCAGCCGTCATATTTGGCTTATTCATCTGATTTATAACATGCTTTAACTTATGTGCAAATTTTAACCTTTAACCGCTTTTAATATTATTATTATTATTTTAACAAAGAATTGCAACGTTGTAAAAATGTATCTCGAACTGCATCACATCAATGTACCCGTAGTTATCGACATATTTCGACTCTGTTGAGATTTGGATTTGGGTCACATAAATGTGCACCCTAGTTTAAGAAAGTAAATTATTAAAGGCGCGACTAAAGCGACTAGCGTATCATTATTTTGGGTAAGGTCGTAAAATTTTGCTAAACGGCCCATCCCGAAGTCTAAGCAAAAATACGTAAAGAAAGCCTCGCAGTTTTATGTATTTTAGTTTGTCGAGGCTCGTCTCATTCATTATTTTTAAAAGAATTACAAAGTCATGGAAAGGCATCTCGAACCACATCACATATCAATGTACCCATGATTATCGACACATTTTCGACTTCGTTGAGATTTGGATTTAGGTCACATAAATGTGTGCCCGAGTTTAAAAATGGTAAGGTTATTAGAACCGCGCCTAAAGAGTCTAACGCGTTATTATTTTGGGAAAGCCGCGAAATTCGCTAAACAGTCCGTCCCGAAATGTAAGTAGTTATTAACATCTATTGAGGGCCCCGCAACTTATGTGTTTGGTTTAGCGAGGCTCGTCTCATATTTTATTTAAAAGGATGTCTTAAAATGACTATAATTTTCTATTTTTTTTTGTCTCTAAAAAATAAAACAAAGGTCCTAATTAATTATTATTTGATTGAGATGAACCAGGCATTGGCCCAGGCCCAAACGTGAAGGAAATTGACATTGGACCTGGGCCCGTGTAGCGGATAAATTGAGGCCCAAACGGCTGGAAACACGACTCAATGGTCGAGTCTCAACAGATGCATGAAATAGCACTTAAAGGAAAATTCAAATGGTCCTATATTCCAGTGGTTTTGGTCAACTTTAAATGAAAATTCTCTTAGCTCTATACTTAACATAACAACGAGACTAATCAACTTTCAATAATAAATAATTGTTATCTTAATAAATGATCAATGAAACATGATATGTTTTACTGCAATACATGAATATGCCATGAGACACAATAAGAATATATGCATTTACATGAGAATTGCAGAATAAATTATTTGGTTCTGGAATGGAATTGTAATAAACTTCATGCTCAATTTTACATCCTTTAAGATTTAGCTGTCTTCACATGAATAAAGGGGATGGAAAGTTGAGTTACAAATTCTTAAACATCATGAGGTTATATTTTAACTATACACCAGCAGATCCAAAATGCACATTAAATGAAACCATCTTCATTTGACTAATAACATGAATAAATGAGTTGATAAGCGTAGGACTTACGACTAGGCATAATGAATTGAAACTAATACTCCATTTAACCCAAAACATCACAGTACACACTACATAAAAAAACACAATGAGTGCAAAGGCTAAGCTACTCATTCAATTGGACGAGCTATTTCCTCTCACATTCCATGATACTTAATAACAAAGCTCCTAACCTAAAACAGAAATGAATTGATTACTCCATAATACCAGGTTGATAAAAGAAACATAATACTCCAAAAATAATAAAGAAGAATCACAAGCAACTGATGCCGCATTTTAAGCTATTGCTTTCATTTCAACTTTCAGATCCAACTTCACAAACAATAGAGCTTTGTGGTGTATACCTGGAAATGAAGGAAAAAGAAGTGAGGAAGCAGTATCGGCAATAGCAGTTGGAAGCAACAGAAATCAGCACCAATAGAGCTAATTGAACATAAAATCAGTTCAATGAAATAATGTTTTCCAACAACCAATCCAAACCAGCTTTAAAAATACACCCAGAAAGCTTTTAATCAACCAAGCATCAATAGATAAACCAGAAATTTTCAACACTTGAAAGAAATTTCAGAAATTGGCCAAGAGGATTCGATGGAACAGTAGTTCTTTAGCATTTTTTTCAGTGCCTTTTCTTTTGAATCTATTAAGCTCTCCTTCTTTGTGTACTCTTCGTATTTTTTCTCCTCCCATAATCTGTCCAGGTCTCCCTTTATTTATACCTAAGACAGGCCCCTCAACAACCCTTGAAAACTTAAACAATTAGGAAAACATCTTCTTACCCATGATATTCCCTTAACCCCACTACTAAGTGTCTAATTTATTATTTAATTCACTTAAGCATGGGCAGCCTATTGTCTAATCCTTTCCATTAACCCTTTCCATACCAATGTATCTTGTTCCCCACTATCTATTAAACAACATATTAGTTTAATGTTTTATTGGTACTTAGTGGCAGACCACTCAAATTAACAATTTTTCCCAAGTTTTAAGTCCCAAAATACCCCTGAAACTACTGAAATCTACTGCGATGTACCAATACTCTTTTAATCTGTACCAGACCTTTCAGCTCTAACCTACTGATCCTAAACAAGTTGATTCCTAATTAACCACCAAACTACAACAGCTATAACTAATTCAACCTACCAAGTCAATTAGTAATTTAAGATAGAAACTTAAACCAAATCAAAATGTCATCAAAAATGGAAACCATTGAGCCAAAACAAGGTCACCTTTGCACTAACAAATATGCTTTGCCTGATGTTGATTAACAATAATAGAGACCAATTGGGAAATTGTTACAGATTCAACACATACGATCTATGAACAACCAATTAGTTCGAAAGAGAACAGACTAAGCTCAGAGAGACCAAACACACATACTAACATTTTTTAGAGAAGTGGAAGACACAAATGAAAGCTTAAGGCGATTGATCAGTTCATGATAACAAAATAGCCAATTCACGACATTTGAGTGACCAGGCCACTCGACTCAATAACTGATGACTAAACAATTCACATATTGTGGAGAAATAATCATCTCAACACGGAGACCAAAACAAAAAATGAAACAGGAGGAGGGGGGTACTAAAAATTTAACAAAAACTACAAAATAACAAAAAGAAAGGAGAATTGGAAAGTACCCGGGAATCAAGCGGACCAAAACTGGAAATTCCTCGTCCCTTCACTTTGGACTGAAGTGGACCTTAATTGCGTGTTTCAAATAACGAAAACATACGACTAAAGTCCATTTTAGTCCAAAGATCCTCGCAGCTCGTTGGATTTTAAGATTAGGGCTCAGGTTTTCTGCGATTTACTATTCGAAGAGTCTGAGCGATATTCGAAGGAAGATGGTGATGGTTTAGGGATGAGGGTGGTCATAAGGTTAAAGGGTATAAGTTTGGGGCTATTTGGAGGTGGCGGCTAGGGTTCTTGATTTAAAATCGAGATTCGAGGCATCCGGGCTAGATTCGAAGGGAGGTGAGCATGGGATTGGAATGGGGAGGTCGTCGGGGTTCAGTGGTGTGAAGGTGGAGGCGTTTGGGCCACGGAAGCCGCCGTAAGGCGATTTTCAGTGGCGGAGTGAGGCGGAGGTTCTCTGGAGTTTTTAGAGATGAGGGGAATGAATTAGGTTTTCTGATTTTGGGTATTTGGTGTATTAAAATCGGTGAATTAACTTGAGCCGTTGGATCATAAAAATCCAACGGCTGTGATCATTTCCCATATGAAACGGGGTCGTTTTGGTTAAGCGGATGGACGGGGTTGTGGAGATGGATACGGGTTGGGCTGGATAAGGGTTATAGGGTGCGTTTTAAGCCATTGGATCATGCTCAGTTGGACGGATATGATTGATTGTAGACGAGACGACGTCGTTTGGTGGTCTTTGGGGCTGGCTGACTTAGGCCGGATAAAAGGGGTAAAAATTGGGCTATATATTTGGCCCAATCCGATTTTTATTTCTTTTTCTCTTGCTTCTTCTTTTTCTTTTTCTTTTCTTTTTAATTCAAAAACTAAAATTCTAAATTAAATCATAAACCAAGTTACAAATACTAATTAATTCCTAATAGTAGTTGTCTAACAAAATTAAACACACATTAAGGGAAAATTACACAATTTGGACATTAAATGCTAGAAAATGCAAAGTACATTATTATTTTGATTTTTTATTTTTTTAAAACAAACTTAATTACCTCTAATTGTAGAATTAAATCCTAAATGCAAATACGACATATATTTTTGTATTTTCCTTAAATGAAACAAATAAACTGCAGCGATAAATGCAAACAATAAGAGAAAAATAACAGAAAATCCGCAAAAATTGCAAACAACACAAAAATTATTTTATTTTGAATTTTCTGGGAGTAATCCTTATATAGAGCAAAAATCACATGCTTACAGCTGCCCCTCTTTGTCCGAAAACATGAAGAGTTTTCGTGCAAAGATAAAGTGAGCGAGTGATTTTTTTGCCCGTTTGAGTACTCCGTGTGAAGCATTTTTTGAAAAGACTTGACTGAACCTTTGCTTCAAAAGGTCTCCTACATATCCCTGGCTAAAAGGGAATCAGGTCAATGTAGTTCGGGAAGTTTTGGTAGCTGGGACTACCGTGGGACTATGCTTTTGCTGTTACTACTGTTGCTGTTGCGGCTACTGCTTTCCGACCTCCTTATTACACCATGCTAAACAGAAAATAAGAAGCTATACTAAACTAGTCTATGAGTTACAAAATCTTATCTAGCTCTTAAACTTGCTTTTTCCCGTGTTTCTTGTGGCATTTCTTCCTCTGATGTTTCTTCATTTCTGATTTGACTCGTCGGCCTCTCTTGATTGCCGAACTTGAATTATAATCTGAAATGACTTCCCTTGTTCTCCAAGTGGGTGCCTGATTGCCAAAACTTGAAGTGTATTCCCTTGTTCACCAGGTGGGCGCCTGACTGCTGAACTTGAAATGTATTCCCTTGTTCTCCAGGTGGGCGCCTGATAGCTGACTTGAAATGTATTCTCTTGTTCTCCAGGTGGGCGCTTGATTGCTGAACTTGAAATGTATTCCCTTATTCTTCCAGGTGGGCGCCTGACAGCTGAACTTGAAATGTATTCCCGTGTTCTCCAGGTAGGCGTCTGATTGCTAAAAAACTTGAATCGTATTCCCTTGTTCTCCAGGTGGGCGCCTGTTAGCTGACTTGAAATGTTTTCCCTTGTTCTCCAGGTGGGCGCCTGATTGCTGAACTTGAAATGTATTCCCTTGTTCTTCCAGGTGGGCGCCTGATAGCTGAACTTGAAATGTATTCCCTTGTTTTCCAGGTGGGCGCCTGATTGCTAAAAAACTTGAATCTTATACCCTTGTTCTCCAGGTGGGCGCCTGTTTCAACAAAATAACAAAGAAAGAAAATTTCTTGCTCCAGTTTGGTGGTTGGGCGCGTCATGTTACAAAATATTAAAAATTTGAAAGCTAAAATTTTAATTGTACTTCCCTTGTTCTCCAGGTGGGCGCCTGATTGTTGAACTTGAAGTGTATTCCCCTGTTCTCCAGGTAGGCGCCTGATTGCTGAACTTGAAATGTATTCCCTTGTTCTCCAGGTGGGATCCTGATAGCTGAATTGAAATATATTCCCTTGTTCTCCAGGTGGGCGCCTGATTTCTAAAAAACTTGAATCGTATTCCCTTGTTCTCCAGGTGGGCGCCTGATAGCTGAACTTGAAATGTATTCCCTTGTTCTCCAGGTGGGCGCCTGATAGCTGAACTTGAAATGTATTCCCTTGTTCTCCAGGTGGGCACCTGATTACTAAAAATAACAAACAAAGATAATTTCTTGCCCCAGTTTGGTGGCTGGGCGCGTCATGTTACCAAATATTAAAAATTTGAAAGCTAAAATTTGAATTGTACTTCCCTTGTTCTCCAGGTGGGCGCCTGATTGCTGAACTTGAAGTGTATTCCCTTATTCTCCAGGTGGGTGCCTGATTGCTGAACGTAAAATGTATTGCCTTGTTCTCCAGGTGGGCGCCTGATAGCTGACTTGAAATATATTCCCTTGTTCTCCAGGTGGGCGCATGATTGCTAAAAAACTTGAATTGTATTCCCTTGTTCTCCAGGTGGGCGCCTGTTATCTGACTTGAAATGTATTCCCTTGTTCTCCAGGTGGGCGCCTGATTGGTGAATCTTGGAATGTATTCCCTTGTTCTCCAGGTGGGCGCCTGACTGCTGAAACTTGAAGTGTATTCCCTTGTTTTCCAGGTGGGCGCCTGATAGCTGACTTGAAATGTATTCCCTTGTTTTCCAGGTGGGCGCCTGATTTCAACAAAATAACAGACAAAGAAAATTTCTTACCCCAGTTTGGTGGTTGGGCACATGGGTGAGTGTTAAACTGAATTATTCTATTAACTATTATAAGAATTTGAAAGCTAAGTCCTATTATCCAGCGAGGTCCTGACAACTCCTAACAATTACAAACCTAAGTTATACCTTCTAAAAGCATTACTCCCACTACGTTTGTTATCTAAAAGGTCTTAAACTACTTCCCATTATCCAGGAAGGTCCTGACAACTTCTAGTTAAAAGGCGGTTTTAACCTAAGCTATATCTATTGCAAGTACGACTTCCACCACATCTTGTTATCTAAACCGACCTTAAAACTATGTCCCATATTCCAGGAGGGTCCTGAAAACTCATAATTGAACCCCATCTTAAACATGCAAACTTTGAAACCAACTTATGCTCCTTTGGATTACATGTATGCTAAATTCAGCTACTTATGATTGTTTTGAAATTTAAACTAAGTCCCATTTTCCAGCAGGGCCCTGAGAATTTCCAGTCATACCTGTTTGGGTGCTGCCATTCCTTACGGAGGGTTTCTCCGAAATAAATGAAACTTCTGCCCCTTCTTGCAGAACTAATGCCTTTAAAACTCGTGTTGTCTTCCCTCGAAACTAATGAGGGGAACACTGCTGGGGAATTATTTACTTACCTGCTGGGGATAAAAATGTTATCAGCTGGGGATAACGCTGTTGAGGATAACACTTCTGGGGGATTTTCATTCCTTCAAAACTAGTGCTTCACTCTTCTGAAGGCTGCTGTGGATGACACTGGTTTTTTGTTTTTTCTGAACACAAGTTTCATCCCTTTGTTCTGTCCGTTGGGGATACAACTTCCTTCATTAACACTTGTTATTCTGGGGATAATACTGGTTCAAAGACCACTTCCCTTGATACTTGTCTTATCTTCCTTCTTCCCCAAGTGGGTATCTGACTTCCAGAAAATTTTCAAAACGAAAGGAAAATTTTCCTCCCCAGTTTTATAATCTTCCTTGTGGCATGCCTTTCTTCCATCAATGCCATTTCCTTTACCTGCTTCAAATCAAACAAAATTTGTTAGTTTAAAACGTGGTGGTTGGTTGTGATACTCCTGCTGGGGATGGCTTTTCCCTTTCTCCTTCCCTGCTCTGCGTTCCATTACACTATCAAAACTTGCTGGGGATGATATTATTTGCTAGGGATGATATTATTGCTGGTCTTAGAATGACTTGCCCTGCCTTGCGTCGTCTGGCCATCTTGAAACTTGGCCGATAACTTCTGACCTTTTTGAGGATTCCTTATTCACAAACCTCTCAACCATTACTTCCTGTCTTCTTATCTGACCCCCCACATTTCCTATGACAGTGGACTCTGCTTGAGGATCTCGCAGGTTTTACTGATGAACCATTTTCTTCATTCATCTGTGTCACAGAAAATACCTTTTCTTTTGGGAATATTCGTCTTCCTTTTGTGGCATAGATTGGGAACTGGCATTTCCCTGACTTTTGAGCCTCATATGAATTTCCCAGATCGCTCTCCGCGTTGTTCTTTCTTGATTTGTTCACTGGCCTTGGCTTTGAGGTCATTAACCTTCGCTTTTTGCTGGAGATATCCTCCTTGACACTGATCCATCCCTTTGTCAATCTCCTCTTGCTGGGGAAATCCTGACACTGGCTTTGCGATTGTTCCTTCCTCACTTATACCACTTGGATGCTCTAATCAGATCTCGTCCTGCATAATTGAAAGGTTGGTGGCAAATTTTGGAGTCATTTCTCACTTGTTCTGACCAAACAGACTCTACTAGAGAATTTTTTATGAAAGGATAAAGATTAAAAGGAACAGAATAAACGACAAAGGAAAGAGATGACTCTTTATCAAGAGAAATTATAAAATAAAAACCTATCAAACACGAATACTGACTCTAATGGTCCTGACATGCACATGTGGCCTATCCTCCGTCGTCAATCGTCTTTCAAGATCTTCGTTTGGTGATTCCCCATCTGATTCTCAATCTTTATTCGACTTGTAGTGCCCGAAGGGTTTCACTATCAAGTCTCTCTCATTTTGATTTCTCTCAGCTTACAATTGCCTCATGGTGCCTGTGAAGGTTTTCACCGGTAAGACTCTTTCATTTTATTTCTTTTCAGCTGGGGATTGGGGTGTTACCGCTAAGACTCTCTTATATTTCTTTTCTTCTGGGGATCAGAGTCTTTTCTGCTAGGAATCAGAGTGTTATATTCCTGATAAGACTCTCGCATTTGCCTGACTTGGCCTCTTTTGAAGATTGATCGGAAGGTCTTTCTTTGGACCGTAATGTGGGATTTGGATAGGGCTAGAAAGAAAGGGTACTTGAAGGCTCAAACACATCAATTTGGGTTCAAAATTACAACTTTCGGAACTAGATTTATTTATAATAAACACAACTTTTGCCCCAGTTTCTGGCTTGGGAATTTTTTGATCTTTTGTTATACTATGACCGAGCCGTGAGGCGCGTACGTATCCTCTTTGAGGAATTAGGTCAAACGTAGTTCCCAATTCCTCATTGTTCTAGTTTTCTCTCTTTTTTTCACTTATCATTTTTTCTTTTCTTCTTCTCCCTTTTTTCTTTTTGTTGTTTTGTTGTTTTTTCTCTTTTTTTTTTGTTTGTATTTCTAGTCTTTGCTACTGATTCCGAAGAAGGTGTATGAAAGAAAACAAATAAGGCTCAAAGGGTTAACGAAGGATAAAGTGTTTAGATAGCAGAATAAAATGCCTTCGTCATTCCAATCTTCAAAACATGCCAAGTGCAAACAACACAATTAAACATTCGCAATGTCTTCTGATTGTGCCAGACTTGATAACCATATCCCCACCTTTTCCCTTTCCATTGGTTGACTTTACAACGCTATTGGACAACACTCCCATTCTCATTATTATGAACGACCCCATATCAATTTGGCCAGCTTGCCTTTACGGTTTTCTTTATGCTTTCCCCAATTTCACATGACTCGGGTTCCAAATAATCTCAAACCGTTCTTATTTTCTTTAAATGTCCCGATCACCTCCCAATGGCTTTACAATTAACTTTTAAAATTAGGCCCAAAATTGCGTGTGCATGCCATGTTACTAGAGTTGACAGAAAAATAACTATAGAAAGGGAAAAGTAAAAGAAAATGACTAAACGTAAAAGAAAATAGGATACTGTGTTAACCGACGAAGCAACAACTCGAACAACAAAACAAACAAACTAAGATGGGGTTACAACCCTTAGAACAAACATAGACAACATTAAATGAGATACTATAACCGAAGGGACTGGACAAAATCAAAATATAGAAGGGTTTGATTTACAAGACAATATCCAGATTACAACCCTGAAATAATCTGGACAATAGAAATGACACCAAAATAAACCACCAAGATTCCTTCTTTCATGACTCTCCAATTGATAAGCCTGGCATTTAGCCACAAATCTGATTATCAGAATCACTATAGCCTTCTCCCATTTCAGTCGGCAAATTCCCGAGTGGATTCTCATATCCCATGTCACCAGGCATCACCGCCAGAAAGTGTGTATCATCATGTGCAGATAAAGGGTTCTGCGCGATATTCTAGGTGTCACTATCTTGGATCTCAATTAGGTTTTCCTGGATCTTGTGTTTCCAGCTCACCACAAACCAACCACCTCAATTTTCTCAACAATTCAAAAAAAAATATGTTAGAAATGGACTCAGTCGGTCCCCATTATTAACAACCTCTTTTTTTTTTTTTTTTTGCGTGGACTCAGTCAGTCCTTATTATTATCAACATTGTTTTTCTCTTTTTTTATTTCATCATTTTTTATATAGTTGTGGTCGAATCTTTTGGAGATTGCCTACGTATCATGAACCCGCATGAATCAGACCTTGCGTAGTTCGCGCAGATAAAAGGCAAACAACAATAAAATATATTTTTTCCAGTTTTTTCATAATAAAACAAACTTTGATTTAGAACAAAAGTTTAAAAGCCGACCAAACTAACAGGCTTATGCTTTGACGAAATACAGAACCGAAATTCGAACAACCCACCTACTCTAAGAAATACAAACTTAGAGACAAACTGACAAATTCCTTCCCTATCTGCCAATTTTAACCAAATTGTTGTTTTGCAAGCGTGGCCCCTTCCAATTTCACATGAATTTTGATGCCGGGAAGGATTATTTTACAAACTTGTCCGTTCTTTTACGAAAATAGCCTTTCGACAACTGAAAGATACTCTAAGGCTATCCCGACAAGAACGGTTTAACACATTGCCGAAGCTGGCTCGGCTTATTTTGACCAAAATTCCAAATGGTATTAACTTGTCCACTGACTCTTTTTTTTTCTTGTTTTTTTTTCAAATTAAAATAAAAGACCCGATTTTGCAAACACGGCCTTTCAGCACCTCGGGGGTGAAGATTTTAAGGTTGCGTTAGCTAATCGACCAAAATCCTAAAAATGATCAAAAGTGGCCGTTTATGCAAAGTCAGCCTTCTGGCGTCCCTTTCGGGAACATTCGGCTATTTTTGGCAAAAACAGCATGACCGACTTATTTATGACTATATTTCTTATTTTTAAAAAGTAGAAAACCCGATATTGCAAACACGGCCTTTCTGCGTCTCAGGGACGAAGATTTTAAGGCTGTGTGGATCAACCGACCAAAAATCTACAAAATGACCAAGGGTGGCCGTTTATGCAAAGTAAGCCTTCCGACGTCCCTTTCGGGAATATTCGGCTATTTCTGGCAAAAACAGTATGGCCGACTTATTTATGACTATTTTTCTTGTTTTTCAAAAATAGAAAACCCAATATTGCAAACACGGCCTTTCAGCGTCTCGGGGACGAAGATTTTAAGGCTGTGTGGGTCAACCGACCAAAAATCTACAAAATGACCAAGGGTGGCCGTTTATGCAAGTCAGCCTTCCGGCGTCCCTTTCAGGAACATTCGGCTATTTCTGGCAAAAACAGAATGACCGACTTATTTATGAGTATTTTTCTTGTTTTTCAAAAATAGAAAACCCAATATTGCAAACTTAGCCTTTCAGCGTCTCGGGGACGAAGATTTTAAGGTTGTGTGGGTCAACCGACCAAAAATCTACAAAATGACCAAGGGTGACCGTTTATGCAAAGTCAGCCGTCCGGCGTCCCTTTCGGGAACATTCGGCTATTTCTGGCAAAAACAGCATGACCGACTTATTTGTGAGTATTTTTCTTGTTTTTCAAAAATAGAAACCCGATAATGCAAAACACGGCCTTTCAGCGTATCGGGGACGAAGATTTTAAGGCTGTGTGGGTCAACCGACCAAAAATCTACAAAATAACCAAGGGTGGCCGTTTATGCAAAGTCAGCCTTCCGGCGTCCCTTTCGGGAACATTCGGCTATTTTCAACAAAACGGCGTCACCCGACTTATTTATGAAGAAAATATTAAAATTTTGACATTTTTGTTTTATGGCTATTTTTGCCAAAGGGGAGGTTGGACACGATGAGGGTTGCCTCGTATCTCACATCTGGTGAGAATCAAACCAGCGTAGTTCTACCGATTGGATACGGGCAAGAACAACTAATTTAGAGAAACATATATTTTTGTTTTTTCTTGAAAATGGATGAAACTGTCACGACCCAAAAATCCCTCCCAAGGAGTCGTGATGGCACCTAGTCTTAAGGACTAGGTAAGCCTAATAATTGCGGAATAACAACCATGAATAATAACATCTAAAATTCTTCTTAAATAGAATTATTATACAATTAACATATTCCCAGAAATTCCGATAGTACAAGTCATAAGCTCTATAGAGTTTTTCGCTTCCATTTCTAAACACAACCGTAAGAGAATAAGTACAGTAGTGAGAATATAAAATGAGAAGGTGACTCCAAAGCCTGCAAATGCTGCAGCAGGTTTACCTTGAGTCTCCACCGCGTCGAATAGCTACCATCGATCAAATGTATGGATCTGTACACAAAAATGTACAGAAGTGTAGTATTAGCACAACCGACCCCATGTGCTAGTAAGTGTCTAGCCTACTCCGGCGAAGTACTGACAAGGCTAGGACCAGACACTCACATAAACTTGTGCAGTTTATAGCGTACAAAATAATAGGAAGCAAATAACAGTAATGGCAAAAATGATCAACCAATGATATAAATAGCAGGCAACAAGAACACCATAATTGCTTCTCAACAAATAATAAATACAAGTGCTATCAATTAATCGAGTCCTTCAAATATAAATCTTTTGCCTATAAATCCTTCAAGTAATAATCTCTAAGATAATATGTTTTTCAATAAATATATTTCTAACATATTTCCTTCAAATAAGTATCTTTCGAGTAAAGGTCACCTTGTGACACCTCATTTCAAAATCATAATAATATAGGTCTCTGCCCACTTTCGTATTTTTACGGCATCCCGTACTTATATTCATATTACAACCACACGGACAACTCACGTGCAGTTAAATAAAACTATAATTTTCCCCGGCACCTTGTACCAACATATTTGTATTTCATATTGCGCAAAAATATTCTCATGTTACTCAGTTCACAGGGTCCATAACCCAATACAATTAAGAATGTTCAAAGAGCCTCATTTACTTAATATAAAGTAGAGTACAACTTCCAACCCAATTAGGAAATCAACAAGAAAAGATGAAGTTATTTTTAGTAGTCATTTGATAAAGAAAATACCCTTTTCAATTTAAGTACAATTATTGAATAAATCATTACTTTTAATACGAGAAATCAATAAATCAAAACATAGTAGAAATTCCTTTTAAGTAACGTACAACCTCAACGGTTTAAGGAAAGTTTAATTGAGAAATCAATTGAGTTAAAAATGTAACAATTGTTGAAATTTGAAGTATTGATCATATATATAAAAATAATAAATAAAAATAGAATAACAAGAGAATTATAAAGGAATCAAAGTCGAACCACTAACAAGAAGAAGGAAAACAAAGGTATATTTCATTTTCTTTTCACATTTTGTTGCAGGCGTGCAACCCGATCCCATTTCGTGTATCTCGTGGCAGGCGTGCCACCCGCTCCCATTTCATGTATCTCGTGGTAGGCGTATCACCCGCTCCCATTTATTTATCAATACAGTACATAATATGTCACCGACAACTATGGCCAATACCAATAATTAATATTTGTTAGTGATGCGGCGTGCATCCCGACCCTTCCGATATGTCACCGGCAACTATGGTCAATAACAAAAATTAATATATTTGTTAGTAATGCGGCGTGCATCCCGACCCTTCCGATATGTCACCGGAAACTATGGCCAATAACAATAACCAAACAATGTATTACCGGCAAAGAAAAACCAATAACAATAATCAAACAATGTATTACCGGCAAAGAAACCAATAACAAATAATCAAACAATATATTACCGGCAAAGAAACCAATAACAAATAATCAAACAATATATTACCGGCAAGGAAAACCAATAACAAATAACCAAACTTATGAAATTCCTATTTAATACAATTGATACAATTACTCAGTCATAACAATTACTTGCTCAGCTTCAAACATCTTCAATCAAGTTCTCATAAGCATCAAATAAGAATACAATAATTAGCAATTTAGGACTCACGGTCATGCTCGACCCCCAACGTATAGATACTCGTCACCATGCCTATACATCGGACACAACACATAACAAGTAGCAATTATACTCAACTCCAATTCCCTCAAGCTAGGGTAGACCAAACACTTACCTCGCTTTGTAACCAATTCAAAATTTCAATAAGCCTTTGCCTCGCAAATTCGTCCGAAGCTTCAAATCTAGTCATAATAATTCAATATGCTCAATATAATTTGTACGAATTGATTCCATATGAAATTACTAATATCTAGATAAAAATCCTAAATATATTATAAAATTCAATAGTGGGACCCACGTCATGAATCCCAGAAAAAACTTACGAAATCCGAATACTCATTCCGATATAAGTTCAACCATACAAAAATTATCAAATTCCGACATCGGATTGCCTTTCAAATCCTCAATTAAAGTTTTGAAGATTTATACTATTTTTCAACCCAATCTATACCTATTTGAACTCAACAATCTTTCCATAACCTTATTGTTACAAGCATGTATAACTAATACCCAAAAATCCATGAATCATCTTACTAACTACCCATTTCTAGTTAGATTTCGAAATTGAAGAATTGGGGAAAATGAAATTCTTACCTCTTTGATGAAGAACTTGAGGGATTTCAAGGTTTGGACAAGATTTCTTTGATGAACAAGGAACTTGAGCTTCTTCCTCTCCCTAGAACTCCTCTTCCCTCTATCTAAAAGCACCAGAAAATACCCAAAATATGAACCCTAAACGAGTTAAATGAAATAGGGGTCGGGTCAGAAAAAGCCATTTTTGTACTACCGCGCCGCATGGGGCGCCGCGGGGTGCGGGGCGTCAGTTCAAAATATGTCTGGAAATGAAATTTCGGACTGTTCTGGAAATTCCTACAGGCGCGGCGCGCCCTGCGCCGCGTGGGGCGCTGCGGTAGTGTAAATTTTTGCGCTACTTTGGTAATTTGGTCATAACTTCTTGTATAAACATCCAACCGACGAACGGTTTATTGCATTGGAAACTAGACTCGAAGAGCTTTAATTTGATAGGTAGTGAATCACATAACTCTTTATATAACTGTATATATGGTCATCCAAAGTGAGGTCTAGTGCGTACTCATTTGCAACTTTAGTCTATTATGAAAATTTTCCAACTTGGCTTAGACATAGGACTTTTCCTTAGACCCCATATGTCTTATAGTACACCTAGTACACTTGCTATCATATCCATTTTGTATCCATAATGGTAATAGACCTCTTCCACTTATAAGATAATATAATTAGAACACGTCAACTTTATTATTTGCCAAAATGCGTCGAAATGTCCTATGGACTTCTAAATCCATATCCGGACATACGTCTGAGTCCGAAATCACCATACGAAGCTATTGACAACATTAAAATTCTATTTTGGATTCATTTACTCATATTTCACCTTCCGGTCAATTTAATTCAACTTAAACTCTCTTCTTGGAGACAAAGTGTCTCAATTCCTTTCAAAAACCTTTCCGAACTCGAACCAATTCTCCCGGCAAGTTACATAAGAACCGTGAAGCATGAATTTAGCATTATATGGGGAGACGAGGTTGTACTTGTTCAAAACGACTGGTGGGGTCGTTACAGAAACATACAAAATCTTTTGAAATTTTTTTTTCTCTTTTTTTTTTTTTGATTTTCTACTTTATGGAAAATGATGACAAAGTACAAAATCTTTTTGAATTTTCATGCTTCTTTTTTTATTTTCAAAATGTGACATGGGGGACATAGGGAATTCCAAGACTTCTTGGATTCCACAAATGTTCCCCATGTGCTTTTCCCACAATGAAGCATGGGGACATGGAGGAATTCCAAGACTTCTTGGATTCCACAAATGTTCCCCATGTGCTTTTCCCAACATGAAGCATGGGGGACATGGGGGAATTCCAAAATTTCTTGGATTCCACAAATGTTGCCCATGTGCTTTTCCCAAAAATGAAGCATAGGGGACATGGGGGAATTCCAAGACTTCTTGGATTCCACAAATGTTCCCCATGTGCTTTTCCCAAAAATGAAGCATGGGGGACATGGGGGAATTCCAAGACTTCTTGGACCCACAATTGTTCCCCATGCCTTTGATTAAAATGATATCGTGCTTATCTAAAAAAAAACTCGTGCAACCTTCTTATTTAACGAGATCAGCATGACCAGGCGTGTCATTTGTCCTTAACTATTATTGGTCCATCAAATGACCCTTTTACCCTTGAATAAATGCAACATGTAGCACATAGGATGCATCAAGATGGTCTTTTCCTTTCAGGTTGCCTGTCCTAGACGGACTCAACCCCTATGTTGAGTCCCCTAAGTCAAATGAAACATGATGCAAATAAGCGTTCATACTAGGGATCCAGCATGAAGTCATGTTATTCTAAGTTTTCATCTGGGTTTGTTGTTCTAGACCTGGCTTACCCGAGCGGACAACTCGAGCCGAGGATGGGAGCTGTGTACCGGTAACCAAAAGGCCATCCGATTTTGCAACTCCTCCGAATCCTAGTTCTATTTTTGGAGATATGACACTAACAGAAAGAAGTCACGACCAGCATGCACTCCTCAGGAGAGACAAGAGATGGGTTTTGGCACAGTTTATATATACAATTCAAATAATATTAAAGC
Source organism: Nicotiana glauca (assembly GCA_026770625.1). NCBI lineage: Eukaryota > Viridiplantae > Streptophyta > Magnoliopsida > Solanales > Solanaceae > Nicotiana > Nicotiana glauca. The sequence continues at coordinate 48,700 of MU769695.1, forward strand.
AGTAAAGCATTTAGCATTTAGCAGGAAAATATGTAGAAAAATCAGATAAAGCCAAACATAACAATTATTCTAAGCTTGAATTCTTAAACCCTGAACCGGAGATTCTGGGTTTTTGTGTCCCCAGCAGAGTCGCCAGAGCTGTCACACCTCCTTTTGGCGCTACCGCACCCCGCGAAGGGCGTGGTAAAGGGAGTTTTTCCAATTAAAGGACAATCGAAATGGGATTCGTTTATTAAGAGATTCAGAGTCACCACTTGGGAGATTTATGGTGTCCCAAGTCACCGGTTGAATCCCGAATCGAGGAAAGGATTGACTCTATTTAACAGTCCGCGAACCAGAAATTTGAATAAGGAATTCTGTTAACCTAGGAGAAGGTGTTAGGCATTCCCAAGTTCCGTGGTTCTAGCACGGTCGCGCAACTGTCATATTTGGCTTATTTATCTGATTTATAACATGCTTTAACTTATGTTTATTATTTTAATAAAGAATTGCAACGTTGTGAAAACGTATCTCGAACCGCGTCACATCAATGTACCCGTGGTTATCGACACATTTTGACTCCGTTGAGTGGATTTGGATCACATAAATGTGCACCCTAGTTTAAGAAAGTAAATTATTAATGGCGCGCCTAAAGCGACTAGCGTATCATTATTTTGGGTAAGGCCGTAAAATTTTGCTAAACGGACCATCCCGAAGTCTAAGTAAAAATGCGTATAGAGGGCCCCGCAGTTTTATGTATTTTAGTTTGTCGAGGCTCGTCTCATTCATTATTTTTAAAAGAATTACAACGTCATGGAAAGGCATCTCGAACTACGTCACATATCAATGTACTCGTGATTATCGACACATTTTCGACTTCGTTGAGATTTGGATATGGGTCACATAAATGTGCACCTGAGTTTATGAAGGTAAGGTAATTAGAACCGCGCCTAAAGAGTCTAACGCGTTATTATTTTGGGAAGGCCGCGAAATTCGCTAAACAGTTCGTCCCGAAATATAAGTAGTTATTAACATCTATTGAGGGCCCCGCAGCTTATGTGTTTGGTTTAGCGAGGTTCGTCTCATATTTTATTTAAAAGGATGTCTTAAAATGACTACGATTTTCTATTTATTTTTTTTGTCTCTAAAAAATAAAACAAAGGTCCTAATTAATTGTTATTTGATTGAGATGAACCAGGCATTGGCCCAGGCCCAAACGTGAAGGAAATTGACATTGGACCTGGGCCCGTGTAGTGGATAAATTGAGGCCCAAACGGCTGGAAACACAACTCAATGGTCGAGTCTCAACAGATGCACGAAATAGCACTTAAAGGCAAATTCAAACGGTCCTATATTCCAGTGGTTTTGGTCAACTTTAAATGAAAATTCTCTTAGCTCTATACTTAATATAACAACGAGACTAATCAACTTTCAATAATAAATAATTGTTATCTTAATAAATGATCAATGAAACATGATATGGTTTACTGCAATACATAAATATGCCATGAGACACAATAAGAATATATGCATTTACATGAGAATTGCAGAATAAATTATTTGGTTCTGGAATGGAATTGTAATAAACTTCATGCTCCATTTTACATCCTTTAAGATTTAGCTGTCTTCACATGAATAAAGGGGATGGAAAGTTGAGTTACAAATTCTTAAAGATCATGAGGTTATATTCTAACTATACACCAGCAGATCCAAAATGCACATTAAATGAAACCAGCTTCATTTGACTAATAACATGAATAAATGAGTTGATAAGCATAGGACTTATGACTAGGCATAATGAATTGCAACTAATACTCCATTCAACCCAAAACATCACAGTACACACTACATAAAAAAACACAATGAGTGCAAAGGCTAAGCTACTGATTCAATTGGACGAGCTATTTCCTCTCACATTCCATGATACTTAATAACAAAGCTCCTAACCTAAAACAGAAATGAATTGATTACTCCTTAATACCAGGTTGATAAAAGAAACACAATACTCCAAAAATAATAAAGAAGAATCACAAGCAACTGATGCCGCATTTTAAGCTATTGCTTTTATTTCAACTTTCGGATCCAAATTCACAAACAATAGAGCTTTACGGTGTATACCTGGAAATGAAGGAAAAAGAAGTGAGGAAGCAGTATCGACAATAGCAGTTGGCAGCAACAGAAATCAGCACCATTAGAGCTAATTGTACATAAAATCAGTTCAATGAAATAGTGTTTTCCAACAACCAATCCAAACCAGCTTTAAAAATACACCCAGAAAGCTTTTAATCAACCAAGCATCAATAGATAAACCAGAAATTTTCAACACTTGAAAGAAATTTCAGAAATTGGCCAAGAGGATTCGATGGAACAGTAGTTCTTTAGCTTTTTTTTCAGTGCCTTTTCTTTTGAATCTATTAAGCTCTCCTTCTTTGTGTACTATTCGTATTTTTTCTCCTCCCGTAATCTGTCTAGGTCTGCCTCTATTTATACCTAAGGCAGACCCCTCAACAACCCTTGAAAACTTAAACAATTAGGAAAACATCTTCTTGCCCATGATATTCCCTTAACCCCACTACTAAGTGTCTAATTCATTGTTTAATTCACTTAAGCATGGGCAGCCTATTGTCTAATCCTTTCCATTAACCCTTCCCATACCAATGTATCTTGTTCCCCATTATCTATTAAACAACATATTAGTTTAATGTTGTATTGGTACTTACTGGCAGATCACTCAAATTAACCATTTTTCCCAAGTTTTAAGTCCCAAAATACCCCTGAAACTACTGAAATCTACTACCCTGAACCAATATTCTTTTAATCTGTACCAGACCTTTCAGCTCTAACCTACTGATCCTAAACAAGTTGATTCCTAATTAACCACCAAACTACAATAGCTATAACTAATTCAACCTACCAAATCAATTAGTAATTTAAGACAGAAACTTAAACCAAATCAAAATGTCATCAAAAATGGAAACCATTGAGTCAAAACAAGGCCACCTTTGCACTAACAAATATGCTTTGCCTGATGTTGATTAACAATAATAGAGACCAACTGGGAAATTGTTACAGATTCAACACGGACGATCTATGAACAACCAATTAGTTCGAAAGAGAACAGACTAAGCTCAGAGAGACCAATCACACATACAAACATTTTTTAGAGAAGTGGAAGACACAAATGAAAGCTTAAGGCGATTGATCAGTTCATGATAAAAAAAATAGCCAATTCACGACATTTGAGTGACCATGCCACTCAACTCAATAACTGATGACTAAACAATTCACATATTGTGGAGAAATAATCAGCTCAACACGGAGATCAAAACAAAAAAATGAAACAGGAGGAGGAAGGTACTAAAAATTTAACAAAAACTACAAAATAACAAAAAGAAAGGAGAATTGGAAAGTACCCGGGAATCAAGCGGACCAAAACTGGAAATTCCTAGTCCCTTAGCTTTGGACTGAAGTGGACCTTAATCACGTGTTTCCAATAATGAAAACATACGACTAATGTCCAATTTAGTCCAAATATCCTCGCAGCTCGTTGGATTTTAAGCTTAGGGCTCAGGTTTTCTGCGATTTACTATTCGAAGAGTCTGAGTGATATTCGAAGGAAGATGGTGATGGTTTAGGGATGAGGGTGGTCATAAGGTTAAAGGGTATAAGTTTTGGGCTATTTGGAGGTGGCGGCTAGGGTTCTTGATTTAAAATCAAGATTTGAGGCATCCAGGCTAGATTCGAAGGGAGGTGAGCATGGGAATGGAATGGGGAGGTCGTGGGGGTTCAGTGGTGTGAAGGTGGAGGCGTTTGGGCCACCGGAACCGCCGTAAGGCGATTTCCGGTGGCGGAGGTTCTCTAGAGTTTTTAGAGATGAGGGGAATGAATTAGGTTTTCTGATTTTGGGTATTTGGTGTATTAAAATCGGTGAATTAACTTGAGCCGTTGGATCATAAAAATCCAATGACTGTGATCATTTCCCATATGAAACGAGGTCATTTTGGTTAAGCGGGTGGACGGGGTTGTGGAGATGGATACGGGTTGGGCTGGATATGGGTTATAGGGTGCGTTTTGAGCCGCTGGATCATGCTCAGTTGGACGGCTATGATTGATTGGAGACGAGACGACGTCGTTTGGTGGTCTTTGGGGCTGGCTGACTTGGGTCGGATAAAAGGGGCAAAAATTGGGCTGTTAAATTGGGCTATATATTTGGCCCAATCCGATTTTTAATTATTTTTCTCTTGCTTCTTCTTTTTCTTTTTCTTTTCTTTTTAATTCAAAAACTAAAATTCTAAATTAAATCATAAACCAAGTTACAAATACTAATTAATTCCTAATAGTAATTGTCACACTAAATTAAACACACATTAAGGGAAAATTACACAATTTGGACATTAAATGCTAGAAAATGCAAAGTACATTATTTTTTTGATTAGCCATTTTTGTAAAACAAACTTAATTACCCCTAATTGTAGAATTAAATCCTAAATGCAAATGCGATATATATTTTTGTATTTTCCTTAATTGAAACAAATAAACGTGCAGCGATAAATGCAAACAATAAGAGAAAAATAACACAAAATTCGCAAAAATTATTTTATTTTGAATTTTCTGGGAGTAATCCTCATATAGGGCAAAAATCACATGCTTACAGTTACGACCCTGGAAAACCTAAATAACACTAAAAGGGTTACTGCGACTAAATGAACTAGGAAAAATAAAAGGATAGAAGGGTTTGAGTCACAAGAAAATATCCGAATTACAACCCTGAAAATAACCCGGATAACAAAAATGACAACAAAATAAACCACCAAGACTCCTCCCCGGCTAGCCAAGAGATGGAGCGTCTTTCCAATTACCAAGCACGACATCCTAGCCATTGAGTTCCGCATCAACATTACTAGGACCTACACAACTCTCCATCACATTGACTTTAGCAAATTGTGTTTGGGTCATTTTTGTTGGCTTGTTCTTAAGATCAATCTTTAATAGTGTAGAAAGCTTTGCAGCACGTAGACCTCTGAGGATCTCAGAAGAATTCTCATATTCTTTTGGAAGACAAATCATACCCACCATATGTCTTATTATGAACAGGCGATGGACTTTGGCTAGTGTCTACTGCATCTGGTCTACAGCCATTATGTGGTATAAGAGTTACATCCCATACGAAAGTTAATAGTATACCACTTCGACGAATAGCTAGTAATGTTGAATCTCTTCCGAGACCGGGACCTTTTATCATGACTTCTGCTCGTTGCATACCTTGATCCACTAATGTACGGATAGTGTTTGCTACTGCGGTTTGAGCAGCAAACGGTGTTCCTCTTCTCGTACCTTTGAATCCAGAAGTACCAGCGGAGGACCAAGAAACTACTCGACCCCGTACATCTGTAACAATGACAATTGTATTATTGAAACTTGCTTGAACATGAATAACTCCCTTTGGTATTCTACGTGCACCAATACGTCCATTCCTACGCGAACTAATTTTCGGTATAGCTTTTGCCATATTTTATCATCTCGTAAATCATCTCGTAAATATGAGTCAGAGATATATGGATATATCCATTTCATGTCAAAACAGATTCTTTATTTGTACATCGACTCTTCTGGATTTTGCACGACAATGTCCCTGCATCAATAAGCTTCTGAATTTCTTTTTTCAGATGCCAACATTTTTCTGTGCTGTGACCCGGTGCATCAAAGCAATGCGTGCACCTCTGAGAATAATCAAAGTTCTTTGGAAAAGGGTTCAACATTTTTATATGAATCAGCTTCAACATGTCCAATTGTCTCAACCTTTGGAACAAACTAGCATATGATTCTCCAATGGGAGTGAAAGTCATTTCTTTTTGCTTTTGCCCTTTCACCTTGTACTCTAGCCTCATTTAGAACCTTTTGCGGGCAAGTGGTTAATATTATTAAAGGGCGGGTAAGACATTTGTGGAAGTGGTGCAGGCCAGCGCGGGTCTCGTGGGTGTACAGCATATAGTGGTGCATTGTGGACGGAGTACTAGGAAGGTGATGTACGAATTTGGGTGTTTAGTGGAGAGAAGTAGCATTGGGGAAGATTACAGGGATATCCATGGGGTCAATATCGAGGCTGAAAGCGTTGAGTGAAAATTCCCACCGGATCTTGTCGTTGGCGACTCAACAATATCTTTTCTATTTCTCTTTCTTCTGCCCAAACTTACTGAGATGTTCTGAATGTCTTCTGTAGTATCTTTCAATGCCGAATAACACATGATTTTTCCTAACTTGATTCCCGTTTCTACCATCTTCCCCATTTTTACCACATCATTGAAAGGCTTACCCAAGGTCGGAATTAAATGACTTAAATAGGTGGCCCCTGGGTTTGTAGGAAAAGCTCAACCATTTCTTCTTCACCAATCGGGGGACTGACTCGAGCAGCTTGTTCCCTCCATCTGAGCCCAAACTCCCTAAAACTTTCATCTGGTTTCTTTTCCATCTTAAATAGGATGGTTTTGGGTAATATCTATATTGTATTGAAAGTATCGAACAAAATCATGCATCTTGACGAGTATACCATTGCAAGGCTACCCCAATCAAGCTCTCATTGAAATATGGCGTCAACAAATCATATTCCTCGCCAACACTTCTCATTTCACTGCAATAACCCCTCATATGGGCTACTGGATCTCCACGCCCATCATACAAGTTAAACTTTGGAATTTTAATCCACGCATGCAGACGAACATCAAGGAACATGTTAATCTGATTACCCATCCCTTGCATGTTCCTTAAGGATTGTTCTATATTTTTCAGCTTCCTGGATATCTCATCTCGCCCTTCATTCCCTGTGAACTTTTTATTTTCAATATGAGGCTCATTCTGAGGGCTCTACTTATATGAGTCAGGAACCTTGAGGGTGATCTCTGAGGGGTAGTATGGGGCATCATGAGCTTTGAGTTGGTGTTCATTGTTGGAGTCTATTAAGGGAAGATTGTTGAGCAGTTGTGATCGTGAGGAGAGTGGAAATGACAGGAGGACAATTTTTGGGAAAGGTTATTGGAGGACGAGTGGTGGTGCTACCAGGGTGCTTGAGAAAGTTGTGATAAGCGGGTAGATCTGGAGAGTATGGGAAATCATCTGGCACTATGACTGGAGTTTGGGTAAGGGTAGCATCTAAGAAGCTAGGTGGTGGGGGGGTGGTGCCTTCCCAGTCATCCAAGCCCGATACATGTCCGCTATGTATTTTCCTAACATCCTTACCTCTTTAACCAACCCATTACCCTATTCAACCAATTGCTTTTGGGCACCTATATCAACCGACTCAATTTCGTTGCCGCCTGCCATTGCCTTTCGACCTTATGTTGTAGAGAAGAGTTACCCCTTTAAGAATCACAAACCAACCACCCTTCTACTATAATGAAAATAACAAAAGAAACAAAATGAAGTCATCATATTAGCGTTAGGGCATTTATCATAAGATAATCTCACATTATGTGCAATGCACTTAGTCATAGTTATCGATTCTATCATGACTTCGAGGGTATGAAGTTTATATAGCATCATCTCAATTTATTCATTTCAATCATCTCTTTCTTTTCTTTTCTAGAACTTATTGGCTTACTCATTTTCCTACCTTTCTTTTCTTACTGATTATCACTCTTTTCTTTCCTCTCATTTCTCATGTCCCACAATTTCATCACTTTTTTTCTTTTTATCCTTTTAATTAAAAAAATAATTCGATCGAACACTATGTAGGTTGCCTACGTATTATGACGCCGTATGAATCGGGTCTTTGCATAGTTCGGGAAGATCGGGAATAAAGTAAACAAACTAACATTCTCTTTTTCTTTTTTCTTTTTTCTTTTTTTCTTTTTTTTCTTTTTTTTCTTTTTTTTCTTTTTTTTACCTTAATGACTACTCTGACGAGAAAGGGGAAATAAAAGAAACAAATATATTTTATTGAGTTTTCTAGACATAATTTTCTATAACTCATTCTAAACTCAAGTTTAACGGATTTTTTTTTAAACAAATAATGTATGGGAAATTATTAAGGAAAAAATCCTAGAAGAAAAATATTTTTTATTATTTTTTTAGGAAGGAAATCTAAAGAATAAACCAAAGAAAATATTTGAATTTTCATTTGATATCCCTGAAGAAGGATTTCGAAACGAGAAATGAACAAGGTAAAAAATATTTTTGGATTTTATTTTTTGATTACCTAAGGAAGAAGCTTTAAAGATAAACAAAAGATAAAGTATGTTCTTTTTTTTATTCTATGTACAATATTCTAAAGTTCTAGTGAAAATTAAAAAAAAAATTTCAAAGACATTTTTCATCAATTTCCCAAAAAAGAACCTCAAAAGAAAATCTTTTTGAATTTTTGAAATTAATATCTTAAAGAAAACTTTTAAAGAGGTACTAAGAGAAGACTTTTATTTTTTGAATTTTTAGCCTTAATGTACTAAAAGGAAATATAAAAGTATTTTTTTTCTTTTTTTTGAGATCGAAATATTAATTTTCTAGAGGAAAAACCACCTCAAAATTTCTTTTTTTGTTTTCTAGGAGTAGTATTTCTAAAGAAAATTCTAACGGAAATATAAAAACGTAAAATATCTTTTTGAATTTTTGATTTATAATATATTTTTTAAATATAAAATAGGAAATAATAACAAAAGACTCGACAAACTTAACTAGACTATGACAGACTCTAGCATCAACTAAATGACTGAGAAAAGGCTCCTCATGTAGCTGCTGAATGCATTGGTTCTGGGGTATCTATCATGCCCTAACTTCGGTAAGTAGATCCATATTTGTATAAAAAAATTAGACCAAATAAAATTAAAGACCTAGAACACTATGTGAGACAATAACCCTTCCTGTTAGACACATGCAAGACATGATTGTGTCTATTTTTCTAAAATTAACCTATGTGGCTAAAAGTGGCTAAAAATGCAAGATTTGACTAAGACCCCGCGAAGACAAAAATCTAAGATTTACTAGGAAGATCGGACCCTATGTGGGTTGCCTACGTATCCCACCCCGAGAGACGAGAATCAGGTTCGCGTAGTTCGAGCAGATTGGATACGGGCGAGAATTAAAAAAATAACTAATTTAGAGAATATATATTTTTGTCTATTTTTGAAGAATGATGAAACATGTAAACTCTTTTTGGATTTTCTTTTCTCCTGTGTTTTGATTTTTCATTTTCAGAAAATGATGAAAAAATGCAAAATCTTTTTTTTTTCCTTCAAATTTTCATGTTTTTTTTTACAAACGTGTGACAGAAAACATAATTGGTCCTTACTTGCTTTATTTTCACACTTCACCCTCTTTTTTTTTTCCTTTCTTTTTACATTTGCCCTCTACTATCATTGGTCCGCCAAATAACTCTTTTACCCTTGAAGAAACGCAACATGTAGTACGTAGGATGCATCAACATGGTCTGTTATTTTGGGTACACCCATCCTAGACGGAACCATCCCCTGTGTTAAATCCACAAAGTCAAATGAACATGATGCAAACAAACGTTCCTACTAGGGATCTGATATGAGGCTATATTTTTCTAGGTTTAAAACCTGGGATTGTGTTCTAGACCTGGCTTTACCTGAGCGGACACTCGAGCCGAAGAGGAGGCAACGTACCGGGAGCACTGAAGCCTACCCGGACTTGTTGTTGACCCAACCTCGTTCTATTTGGTATAACTTCTACAGAAAAGTGGGCAACGCGAACGTGTGCACCATTTTCAGAAGACCCAAATGGGTGGCATAAGAAGACAGTTATATACAATTCAAATAATATCAAAGCGTTAAATAGACGTCAATTAGCATATTAGGTCGACAAAATACTATAATATCAACAATAAATAAAGCCAAGTAAAAATCATATTAACAAGCTCGAATTCTTGAACCCTGAACCAGAAGTTCTGGGTTTTTATCCCCAGCAGAGGCACCAGAACTGTCACACCTTCTTTTTACCACCCCTGGAAGAAGTGTAAGGGAGTTTTTTTCAATTTAAGTGACAACCGAAATGGGATTATTTATTAAATTCAGAGTCTCCACTTGGGATAATTTTGGGTGCCCCAAGTCAGCGGTTAAAATCCCGAATCGAGGAAGTTGACTCTATTTACGGTCTGCGCACATAAAAATCTGGGTAAGGAATTTTTTTAACTCGGTGGGAGGTTTTAGGTATTCTCGAGTTCCGTAGTTCTAGCACGGTCGCTTTGATCATACTTGGCTTGACTGAATTGCTTGATTACTGATTTTAAAACCTATGTGCATTCACCCCTTAACCTCTTTTATTTGAAAAATTATCCTGAAACGAGTCACGCGTACGTGTACTCATTTTTTTGGCACGTCAGAAATCATGTCACATGTACGTGTCCAATATTAATAACGCTTTATTATTATTAAGAAAGTATGTGCCAAAGTTGCACGAACGCATTTTTTTTTTAGAAATCTTAATCATGTCACGTGAACGTGTCTACAACCATGATAGTATATTAACGTGCCTAAAGCAATCCATGAACATTTATTATTTTTATATCTAGGTTGTGAGATTAACATGAGGGTCATGAATGATTAAATTGTGGATGACACACCTCAAACTATTAAAACTGAATTCAAATTAGTGGCCTATTAGAACGATTTTATTAATAAGAAAGTTTGATCAAAGTTCCATGAACGCATACTCCAAATTGGTTTTTAGAATTGTAATTATGTGAAGAGAACGTGTACACAATCATAATAGTGCTTTAAACGCGCTTAAAGTCTTTTCTACGAGTGTTCGTTCTTAATAAATAATATAATATTTATGAGGGCCATGGGAGATTTAATTAAATGGAACACCTCAATCTATTTGTAGAGAACAATACTTAATTAAAGAGGGTCCAAGATGCTTGGGTTTACTATAGATTAAGGTTCAAATTACCCATACTAATTATAAGCCCATGTTGAATAAAACCGAATATTTTAATCACTTGAAAATGTTTGGGCTAGCGATAGGCCCAACATTATTTCAGGATTTTCGGAAAAGGAGGACAAGAAAGGGCTGGGCGTGATGCCAAACTCAGTATTAAAACGAGAATGGTCATACAGTACTTAAAGAAACCCCTTTCACTGTATCAATTACAAAACTGATGAGCTAAAATTTGATGGATATAATAGAGCTCAAAGTTGGCCCAAGGAGTGACAAGGGGCGGAAACATGTATGAAAGTCCTATTTCCTAGCAAGTTGCCTCGTATTTTGGCCCAAGTCAGACCCAGTCCCCTTAAGAATTTTCAGAAAACATAAGACAAGAACTATATATGCATCACCAGATTATGAATTTAAATTTTTACACAACAATAGTAAGATGAACATGGATCCAAAACTACTCTTTTAAAACATACCAAAATACTCTAACAATGCTATAATTAGATGATTAAACTATGTAATTTCAACCGCCAGCATTAACATGATATTCAAATTAACAATCTTAAATGTGAAAGAAACCATAAAACCTATCTACTGATCTGAGAGTCTAGACATTAACATATAGATCCTAACATATGAAATTCTTCCTAAATCATTGTCCATTTAGCAGATTACACAATAACCACAATAAACTGAAAGAGAACAAATGAAAATAGACATAGAGATTCAAGAAACGCATGTAGGAGGGACTGAAAATCCTTAATTCTTTCATAGACAGTCTCATTACAATTTCATATATCAAAGTACTTATGTAGTTCAGCAGTCATAATAATTCAAAGGAATACCTAGATAGCAAGAGCAAAAATAATGAGAAAACAAGGAAATTCTGTAAAGTAAGCAAAGAAGCATCAACTGATCAGCTAGCAAATAGCTTCAGCTCAAACCCATAGTGGAATCAGAAATCCAGAAAAAAGAAATTTCAGAATGTGTTTGTTTCTTTCAGGAAAGAGAGTCAGAAGCGAGAAACCATTCAGCTCTCTCATACAATACAGAAATTTAGTATATTTTCTATGGGTTCCAATATCTGCCTCAAAAAGGGAGAAAAGAGTCCTTATATAAGCACTTCTAAGGCAGCCCTATCCTGGTTTACTAATTCCCCTTCTACCCCTTATTTTCTTAGTCATTTTACCCTTTTACCCATTAAAAATATCTAAACCCTCCCTTATACCATAACAAACCATCCTAACCTTATCATTTAGAAGTTTTCTATAACAGAAAACATTCCCCCCAGCCCTCAAATACCCAAAACACCCTTAGATGCCCCTGTATTTATATTCAGAATGAACCACTCTTGGGCCAAATTGATCCAAGACCCAACCCAAATAAACGGCCTTTTTAACCGAGTCAAAGATGACCACATAGGTAATAGAGAAGCCCAATCAGCCAAAATGATCAAACAAAAATTGAATTCAGTGGTAAAATAAATTCCAGAATTAGAAGATTTTTTACGATTAACCTTATCTTATGCTATTGACCAATTGAAAACAACGAACATAAATAAACTAAGACTAATTCAACTAACAAAGAAAATATGATTAAAATAACAAAGCGAATATAAACGTAAAAATAAAAATTTTTATTTTTTAAATAAAACAACTAATTTACTAATTAACCTTAAAAATATAAAAATGAAACTTAAATGCAATGCATGGTATTTTTGGCATTTTCATGATTTTAACAAAAATAAACATGCACAGAAATGCAAACAATTAACACAAATTCCTATAAATTCCTATAAAATTGTAAAACAATGGAGAAAAGATTGTTTTTCCTTGTATTTTGTGGGAATAATTCCTTTAGGGAAAAAATCACGTGCTCACAGGGGACGTTAGGAATATTCGTTCTAATATTCCTTATAACCTTTTTTTTTTACAGCTTAGGAGGATTTCACTCCTTATATATATAAAGAGAAACAACTCTGTAAAGGGGGGATTGATTCATAATATACATTGTGAACTTATTTACAAGAACAAGGGAAAAGATTTATTGCGTGAGGTGATCTTATCTAGAAAGAAAAGGAAGTCTTATTATCCGTATCTCCCTTACCCATCTTTCGTTCTAGAGAATATTATACTTAGCTAAGATTTACCCGTTCTTTTTCATTGATTGATTTGTTCAAAAGGTTGAGATATCTTTTGAGTCAAATAATTTAGCGCCATCTGTGGGGATTTTTATAGTTGAGATCTTAGTTTCATCTAGATTCTTGAAAGAAATAATCTCTTCTTTTTAAAACCTCACAAAGGCCAACAATGGCGGGAGAGGAAGAAGCAAGGTTAAAAGCCATAGTGGATTTCTCGAACAACCTTCTGAATTCCCTCAATGAAGCCGGTGTGGAAGATAATGAAAATGAAACGCGAAATGCTACGCCCGAGGGAGAAATCTCACCCACCCACCCCCAGCACGAGGGCTTGACTGTCTTGTGCGAGAGGGACACATCAACATCCGCAACAGGAGAAGTACCCCTAGCCATGAAAAAAAGGCTATTAGAGGAATGATTGACAACACCCTGAGCAACATGCTTGAAAAGCCCACTCAGAGGGGTATCGAAGGCACAGTACCCGTGGAAGTCACAGCTGCCACCGATGAGCCAAAAATTCCACAAATAGGTAACACCCACACTATCACTAACACAGGTAACGAAGCACTTACGGCTATATTAAAGAAGATGGAATAAATGGAAAACGAGAACAAGACGCTCCGCGACCAGATGAAGGAGCATCAGGAAAGAGTCGATAAAATACAGGTGCTCTGAAGTTGCTGCCAAAATGCGATATGGGTCGATTCGTAGAACAGCCATATAGTGAAGGGGAAGCTCCCCATGTTATTTTGAAAACCTTCAAAATGCCGCCATATTTGAAAATATATGGTGGTACCACGGACCCGAAGGACCACCTAATCCATTACGTTACTGCGGTAAAAGGTAACGATCTATCGAAAGAACAGGTGCCATCAGTACTGCTGAAAAAGTTTGGTGAAACCCTGACAGGGGGAGCGTTGACATGGTATTCCCAACTACCAGCACGATCAATATCTACATTTGAAGAAATGGCAGATAAGTTCGTCACCGCCCATGCAGGAGCAAAAAAGGTAGAGACCAGGGTAAACGATATCTTTACCGTCAGGCATATGACAGACGAGGGTCTCTAGGACTTCCTAGCTCGATTCAACATGGTAAGGATGAGCCTACCAAATGTGTCAGAAGAGATGGCAGTAGCAGCCTTCCAAAACGGGTTGAATAGAAACGGGTCAAAAGCAACCAAAAAGCTGCTAAGTGGACTCATGAAGTATCCCCCCCACCACATGGGAATAAATCCACAACGCATATTGCGCTGAGGTAAGGGCAGACGAGAATGACCTAAATGGCCCGATCCAGCGGCTAGCATCGGGTCAAACCAAAAAAAGGAGAGATTGGTGAAATGATGGCTGACGGGACCAACCACTCCATTTCAATCGAGAAAGGCACCAGCCTATATCCGCACATCCAATACAGCTCCACCGCGACATGTAGATACCACACCTCGACACACTGCACCACCCCACAACAAAAGAGTTATGTCACCATTATTATCTGCTCATAACTTTTGTGTTTCTCCTTCAAAAATAGTATACACACTAGAAAAGTGTGGCACGAAGGTGCAGTGGCCTCAAAAGATGAAGTCAGATCCGAGCACCAGGAGATCGAACATTCTATGTGAGTTTCACCAAGAAAAAGGACACAAGACCGAAGACTGCATAGGTTTATGACAGGAAGTGGTAAGAATGTTAAACCAGGGACACCTAAAAGAACTACTGAGTGACCGAGGACAGGTCAACTTCGCTCATGTACGTGATCAACCTCATGGGACCTCCAAAACCACCATCACCAGCTCGCACAATAAAAATGATCATTGGCGGCAGCGACGACAAGATAATTAACCATGTGAAATTCACCACCACACACAAACTCAAGCGAACAGTCGCCCACGAATGGTATAACAACCTCGAAGATAGTATCATCTTCCATAAGTAGGATACTAATGGTTTGTATTTCCCTCACTACAATGATTTGGTTATAACTTTACATATCGCGGATACCAACGTAAAGAGAATAATGGTGGATGATTGAAGTGTCGCGTGTATTATTCACCCACGAGTTCTCATGCAGATGGGGCTCAATGATAAAATAATACCACATTGAATAACACTAACATGTTTTAATAATGCAGTAGAGTGAACCTGTGGAGAGATAGTGCTGCCCGTTTTGGCTGGAGGGGTCACCCTGGAGACAACATTCCACGTAATAAACCGGGAAACAGCCTACAACGCCATCATAGTGTATCCATGGATACACACCGTGTGAACTGTCCCATCGAGTTTCTATAAAGTAATCAAATTTCCTACCCCATGGGGGATATTCAACATCCAAGGCGAGCAACGTACTGCCCAACAATGCTACTGGATCGTCCAATATTTCACGCACACCAAACAACTAAAAGGGGCAAGTGCGGAAGCATAGCAATCAGCCATATCGGGAACCAAACCTGATGTACAAATAGAGGCCATCAATGATCCAAATGTCGTAGAAGCTTCTAAGGCAACTGTGGTAGACCTCGACCCCGTCCAACTGGACAACACCAATAGCACGAAGAAGGAGTATATCGGACACAACCTCTCAGAACCAGGTAAATATAGTGAATTTTTAACTAATAATGCCAATTTATTTGTTTTTTCCCACTCAGATATGCCAGAAATCCCAAGGGATATTGCCACACACGGGTTGAATGTCGATCCTCTTTACCCGCCTGTACGGAAAATGATAAGAAAGTTCAATGCTGCCATCAATGAGGCGATCAACGAAGACATTGATAAATTACTCGCTAATGGTTCCATCGGAGAATTGAAATACCTCCAATAGGTCGCCAATAGAGTCATGGTCAAAAAGAAGAACAGGAAATGGCAGATGTGTGTCGACTTCACCGACCTAAACAAAGCATGCCCGAAAGATTCCTTTCTGTCACCACATATCGATCAGCTCTTCGGTGCAACAGCAGGGCATGGACTACTGAGATTTTGGATGCCTACTCTGGCTACAACCAAATTTTGATGGCTAAGGAAGATCAAGAAAAGACCAGTTTCATCACTCACCGAAGAACGTACTGTTATAAGGTACTATCGTTCAAACTCAAAAGCGCAGGGGAAACGTATCAGAGGTTACTCACCAAGATGTTCATAGAACAACTTGGTAATACCATGGAGGTTTACATCGATGACATGCTAGTAAAGTCGAAGGAAAGAAGATCACATTGGCTATGTGAGCACGTGATTTTTGCCCTATATGAGAATTACTCCCAAAAATTTAAAATAAAATATTTTGTGTTGTGTGTGCTTTTTTGTGGATTTGTGTGTTATTTTCCATATTGTTTGCATTTCTCTGTGCGTGTTTATTTGTTAAATTAATATAAAATACAAAAATATGTTGCGCTTACATTTAGGATTTATTAGGAGAAATTAAATTTTATTTTACAAAAATGAAAATCACAAAAAATAATACGCTTTACATTTTAGCATTTAAAGGTCTAGCTGTGTGATTTATTTTTAATTAATATTTAATTGTGTGTGTTAATTGTTAGTAGAAGTTAATTAGTATTTTTATAAGTTAATTTGATTTTGTAATGTAATTTAGAATTTTGGTTTTTTAATAAATTAGGAATTAAAAAGAAAATAAAAGAAATGGAAACATAAAGAGAAAACTGGACTGGGCCGTCCAAAACCTGATCAAATCCAGGCCCAAAACGCCACTACAACCGGTCCAATTTGATCGTCTTCAGAGGCAAGCAAAACGACGCCGTTTAGACGTCTCAGGTCTCAACCGTTCATTCATTCAATCCAACGGTCCGTATCACTCCACCCTATAACCCATATCCAACCCGACCCCGTTTTTAATTAAGCCAATTAATCAAGACCGTTGGATCCCATCATCCAACGGCCCTGATTAATCAAGGACTTTTTAATATACCAAAACCATTACCCTACCCCCCCCCCCCAAACCAAATCAGACCCCTCTCACTCATCTCTCTAACCTCACAGACCCTTCTGTAACGCCGCCTACTACCACCATGTTCCGCCCACCAGAAATCTCCCCACGGCGGTTCCGGTGGGCCAAATGTCCCCATTTTTACACCCTAAGATCCCCATAACCTCCCCGTCCCAACCCTCATAGTAGCTAATTCCGAATCCCTGCCGATCATCCCGAATCTCCAATCGAAGGATCAAGCGAAACACTAGCCGCCTCCGTTTACCACCAAGCTCACACCCCTTGAACCCTAGACCTCCCTCACTGCTAGAACACCATTGGTTCCCCTCGAATCAATCCAGAACTCCTCGAACATCAATTTGACCGTATAAACCCCAGTGCTACCACAAAACTCCTTGGTGGCGGCGCCAACCCTAAATTGCACCAAATCAACACCCCTCAAACCCCATAGCCTCCTTACCCTAAGTGTTATACCCTTTTCCCTCGAAGCCATCAAAATTGGTCGAATCTCAAATCAGAGGCGAGGCTCGAGTTTGACGAAGCCCTAAAAGCCAATGACGGAGCAGTGATTGAGGCCGAAACGGACCTCGACTATGTGTTTTCAGTTGAGAACACATAGTCGAGGCTCATTTAGGTCTAAATCAAAAGGACGAGTTTCAATTTCATAATGAGGTTCATTTGGCGTCTAGGTATGATAGTTCCCTTTTTTGATATTTCATCTTCTCTTTCGTTTAATGTCCACTCTTCTCCTCCTCCTGCTTCATTTCTGCTGCTGTGTCTGTTTGAATTAAGCCAGTTCATGTGAAATTAATGCATCACAGTGTTAAATTGATTAGTCTACCTGATTGATTAAGTTTAAAAATTAGTTCATTGCTTAGTCAGTAATAACATTGAATTGAATTTGCCAATCTCTGAGCTTTAGCTGTTTTCAGTTAAATGTATGTTTTAGAACACTAGTTTCAGTTCACTGATCTCAGTAGTTGTTGGAGTTTGATAAATTTGAATTGGTTATAGCTGCATTTCTAGTGTAGGTTTCGAGAGTAATTGGAAATCTGAGAAAATTAAGAGTGGTCTAGGGATTGATCTGTCAAATGATATTGGTGGACCATTTAAGTTGATACATTGTTTAATATACCTTTAGAGTCAGGGAACAGAAGTCACATGGGCACCCTTTCACAGTTTTAAGGGATTTTGAATAGAATAACAAGCTGCCCCATGCTTAAGTGAATAGAAAATAGGCTTCCCATTAACCTTGAATTAAACAAATCAAAAAAACATTCAATAGTGGGTTGTAAGGGAATATTATGGGTAAAAATGGCTTCCTAATAATCTAAGTGTTAAACAAGATGGAAAAGGGTCAGAGCTTTTGGGTATAAATAGAGGGAGAATTAGAGAAGAGAAGGACCAGTTTTTTTTATCAGTCAAAAATAGTCTAGAGCTTTCTAAGCAGAACCTGGAGAGCTTAAAGAAGAACAGAGAGAATTTTTTTTAAAGAGGAAGAGGGAAGGAAAAATAGGCTAACGTTTTTACTGTTCCATTGAACTTCATTGTGATTGCTGGAACTTCCCATTTCCGTAACAGTTTCTGGTTTACCTGGGGCTAAAAATTGGTTTGAGTTTGGTTCAAAGTTTGCTAGGTCATTTGTTTAGTTGAAACTGGCTCATTCTTTATTACTTCATATCATTTTGGGGTTTGAGTTGGTGTTGCTGAGGCTGCTTTCTGCTACTGCCACATTGCTGATCCTTCACCTCTTTTTCCTTTGCAATTTTCAGGTATTCCTTCAAAACTATGATGGAAACGAAGTATGTTTGAGCTGTGTGTAAAGATCTGTTGATCCAGTTGGAGTTAAATGAAAGTATTAGTTTTATGTTGTAATTAATATTTGGTTCCACCATGTTCATTCATTTTCTGTCTAGCATGTTTTGGATATCTCATTTTGGGACATATATTTGGTCTTTAAATGCTAGCTTTGGACTTTTGTGAGTATATTCGAATCAAGGATACTAGTCAATTGTGTATGTATTAATTATGCGTGGGGACTACTAGTTTAACTAATTAAAATTGTTTGTTTTGGATGTGGATGTCATGGTTTTGGAAAGCAAGAGGATTTGATATTGAATGTGAGAAAAAGAGTGTGTTCTCAGTTTCTTGTATGCTGCTGATTGAACCCTTTGTGAACTCAATAAGAGTTTGAATCAGTTTGTAGTGTCTGGAATATTCATTCTTTAGGTATAAAAGCACGGACACCTCGTGAATATGAACTTATGTTGCTAACTTCGAAGAAGAGCTAAAATAGGTAATGAATGAATGTCATTATGCTTTTTTTTGTCGAGAAATTTGCAACATCTCTCCATTAGATATATATGCTTTACTCCCATGAATTGATTACTGTCGTATTTTTAGATTATGAATAATGTCGCAGTAGGATACGAACACAAGATTAAGGAAACTCATGGCGTGATAGTTTAATTCAGAATTAGTACCAACATTGTCCTCTCGCAGTGACGGCTTCATGCTTAATCTCGCTTAGTTCTTGAGCCTAAGGTTTATTGCTGCTGAAGACAGCTAATAGAGTTGGTCCCGCTCTGGAAATCCTAATGCCCTTCCCTTTTTCTCTAATAGTTGCATACCTTGGCCTTAAATCATGTCAATTCAATTGTCTGTGGTAATTAATTGGAGATGTTGCCTTATTAACAATATAAATAATTTATAATAATAAAAGTAGTTTAAAGTTAATTAAAGGTACATAAGTTATAACATATTTTAAAAATCAGCTATTTAGCCATTTATAGCAGTTTAAGCGACCGTGCTAGAACCACGGGATCCGTGGGTGCCTAACACCTTCCCTCGGGTCAACAGAATTCCTTACTTAGAATTTCTAGTTCGCAGACTTCATTTGGAAAGTCGAAAATTTCCTCGATTTGGGAGGATTTAAATAAATCGGTGACTTGGGACACCGTAATTTATTCTAAGTGGCGACTCTGAAATAAACAAATAATCCCATTTCGTATAATGTCACTTTAAATGGAAAAACTCCCCTTGCATTCATCCTCCGGGGTAGGTGCGTAAAAAGAAGGTGTGACAGCTCTGGCGACTCTGCTGGGGACACAAACCCAGAACCACTGGTTCAGGTTTTAAGAATTAGAGTTTTGAATAATTGTTGTATTTGGCTTATTTATTATCTGATCTTTATTATATGTTTGTCTTAAATGTGCTAAGTGTTGCTTTTACCGCTTTGATATTTTGTGAACTGTATATAAACTGTGCCGAAACCCATTTCTTCTCTGAGT
>MU769695.1:81250-108968 GCA_026770625.1 Nicotiana glauca
CTTTTGGGCAGATTAAACTACATCAGCCGGTTTATCGCTCAACTGACTTCCACATGTGAGCCCATATTCAAGCTATTAAGGAAAGATGCCGCAATCAAATGGACAGCTGAGTGTCAAGAGGCTTTTGACAAGATCAAAGAATATCTTTCGAATCCTCCAGTTTTGGTCCCCCCAGAACAAGGGAGACCTCTGTTTTTGTATCTGACAGTCTTAGAAAATTCTTTTGGCTGTATCCTCGGGCAGCATGATGCAACTGGAAAGAAAGAGCAGGCGATCTATTACTTGAGCAAGAAGTTCACTAGTTATGAAGTCAAATACACCTTGTTGGAAAGAACGTGTTGTGCTTTGACATGGTTTGCTCAAAAGTTGAGACATTATCTTCAGGCTCATACTACTCACCTCATAACCAGGTTGGATCCTTTGAAGTACATATTCCAGAAACCGATGCCCACCAGGAGATTGGCAAAGTGGGAAATTCTGCTTACTGAGTTCGACATAGTCTATGTCACTCGCATGGCGATGAAAGCCCAGGCATTGGCGGATCACTTGGCTGAAAACCCGATTGATGAAGAATACCAACCATTGAATACTTACTTCCTAGATGAGGAGGTAAACACAATAGAAGCAGTCCCTGAAGACGCCCATGCTTGGAAAATGTTCTTTGATGGGGCGGTAAATGCAAAAGGGGTAGGGATTGGGGCAATCTTGATCTCCCCCACTGGCCAGCATTATCCGGCTACGGCTAGGCTCCGTTTCTTTTGCACAAACAATATGGCTAAGTATGAAGCCTGCATCATGGGCATGAACATGGCAATTGATCAAGATGTTGAAGATTTACTGATCATGGGGGATTCTGATTTGATTATTCGACAGGCCCAGGGTGAATGGGAGACCCGAGATGTTAAGCTTATTCCTTACCGGCAGCACGTGGAAGACCTCGGCAAGCGATTTACATCAATAGAGTTCAGGTACATCCCGCGGTGTCACAACGAACTAGCTGATGCACTTGCCACGTTAGCTTCAATGTTACCTTATCCAGGCAACGCCCGCATCGATCCCTTGGAAATCCAAATCAGGGAAAGACACGGTTACTGTAATGTAATCGAGGCAGGACCCAATATCCAGCCATGGTACCACGATGTCAAGAGGTTTTTGAAAACACAAGAATACCCCGAACATGATACTGGAGATCAAAAGAGAATTGTTAGGCGGCATGCGAGTGGTTTCTTTTTGAGCGGTGAGGTCTTGTATAAAAGAACCCTAGATCTCAACCTGTTAAGATGTGTTGATGCCGAGGAAGCAGGAAGAATCATGCAAGAAGTACACGCGGGAGTGTGTGGACCTCATATGAACGGGTATGTTTTGGCCAAGAAAATCCTACGAGCCGGTTATTATTGGATAACTGTGGAGAAAAATTGCTTCAGCTTCGTCCGGAAATGCCATCAATGTCAGGTGCATGGAGATCTGATTCATGCACCTCCAACAGAGCTACATCCTATGTCAGCACCTTGGCCTTTTGTCGCCTGGGGTATGGACGTCATTGTTCCGATTGAATCAAGAGCATCTAATGGGCATAGATTCATATTGGTTGCTATTGATTACTTCACAAAATGGGTCGAAACTATCACTCTCAAATCGGTCACTAAAAAAGCCGTGGTGGACTTTGTACATTCAAATCTTATCTGTCGTTTTGGTATTCCTGCAACTATCATCACAGATAATGCGGCAAACCTGAATAGTCGTTTGATGGAGGATGTATGAGAACAATTCAAAATAACACATAGGAACTCCACTCCTTATCGGCCCAAAGCCAACGGCGCTGTTGAAGCAGCAAATAAGAACATCAAGAAGATTTTGAGAAAGACACTCCAGAGTTCCAGACAGTGGCATGAACAGTTGCCTTTTGCCTTACTGGGATATCGCACTACAGTGCGCACATCGGTAGGAGCCACCCCATACTTATTAGTTTATGGAACCGAAGTTGTGATACCGGTAGAGGTAGAGATTCCTTCGCTCCGGACCATTGTTGAAGCAGAGATTGAAGATAGCGAATGGGTTAAGACTCGTTTGGAACAGTTGACCTTAATTGATGAAAAGCAAATGGCTGCAGTCTGTCACGGGCAGCTGTACCAACAAAGAATGGCCCGTGCTTACAACAAGAAAGTATGACCCAGGAATTTTGAAGTCGGTCAGCTAGTGTTAAGGCGCATTCTTCCCCATCACCAGGAAGTAAAAGGAAAATTTGCTCCTAATTGGAAGGGTCCGTACATCATCAAGAAGATATTGCCAAGAGGAGCGTTATATCTGGGTGATATTGAAGGAAAGGATCTTGAAACAGCTGTGAACGCAGACGCAGTAAAAAGGTACTATGTCTGAGTTTACTTCGGTGCTGTCTTGGCACATTTGAGATGATAAAGGCTTTTATTCCCGCTATCCAAACACTATCAAACCCTTTTTTCAAACCCTTTTGAGCCAGTTACATTTCTTTGGCTACCCTCCTTGGAATCCAAAAGCACAATTAAAAGAAAATTAAAAAAAAATGATAGCCTGAACTACGTTCTGACTTGATTCCGAAAGGATACGTAGGCAACCTCTATCTGGGGTTCAGTCATACCACACCAAAATCCAATTTTCCCCCGAAGTTAAAACTGGGGCAGATGTTATAATGGTTCGACCCTGAGCTCACCAAATGATTCCAAGTTGTACTCCCGTCCACAATTCTTTTACCCAAAAACCAAGCGCAAGTCCTTTGGATCGATTGCCAAAGGCGTGAGAGCTAAGAAATATCATAGATGGAAAGTTGACGCATTCTAAATTGAGAGAAATAAATGAGAGAGTCTTATCAGTGAAAACTTTCGGGCACCATGAGGCGACGGAAGTAGAGAAACCAGAAACGAGAGAGTCCGTTTAGTGAAAACTCGCAAAGAGCACTATCGGGCAATGTTGAGAAAGAAATGAGAGAGGTCGATTAGCGAAAACCCGCAAAGGGCGCTATCGGCCGAAAAAGGGGATATCTCATCACTAGAAATCCTGGCAAAGTTCCCTGGTTCGGAAATGCGGATCAATGGATTTATAAGAAGCCGGAAGTTGGTACGGGTCGGACATCCAGTCCAAGAAGCATGTCATGTCTATTTGAAGTCAGCATGCACCCAGATAAGTCTTTCTTTTCCCCTGAAAGGGACATTTCTATTTTAAATTAATATTTTCCACTTTTTGTTTGCTTTTCCTCAAATCCCTTTCGGTTTAACCCTAAATTCTGAAATTTGTTAGAAAGAAAAAGGTGGCAAAACTGGTTTCACAGGACTCCGCCTGACCAGAGCCGAAGAAAATGCCCAGTCTCAGCAAGTGTGTTAGCCCAATCTTGACTGACCATGGTGTTTGATGCTTCCTAAGAAAGGACCTTTTAGAAAGAAAGAAAGTCAAAGGCAAAAGTCCTAAGAATAGAATAAAGTGAAAAAGGCACCCTCACACGGGCAAGTCATCATGAAGACATAAAAGTTGAGTTTTGTCAAGTTTGAAAAGAATTTTCCTCTCAAGATCGGCAAGCAGCAAAGTTCTCAACGGAAATGGACTGGGATCAAGCAATTGAGATAATCAAGGCCACAAAACCGACCACCGTTTCAACTAAAAAGTCGTTCTTTATTGAAAACAGGTCTTGTTCAAAGCAACCATGCAAGATGCAGGGGCAACCCAAAAAATGGAGCACGCAAATGCTGAAACAACTCTGCAGCAGGGAATCGACCAAAAGGGAAGTTTCTCCACTAATACTTTCATGCGTTTTGCTAAATAAAAGAAGGAAATAAGAATAAAGTTAGAGAAGAATGAAGAAAGAAGAAAATAAAATAAAATGAAAACCCCAAAAGAAAAGCAAATCATGATAGCGTAGGAGCCCATTCCTTAAAAATCCCGGCCAAAAACCGAGGATCTCCCTGGCATAACCCAAGGAGCTTTTTCTTTCCAAATCCCTGCCAAAAACCGTGGATCTCCCTGGCATAACCCAAGGATCCTTTTCTTTCCAAATCCCGGCATAACCCGTGGACCTTTTTCGGGATAACCCGATGACTATCCCGGCATAACCCGTGGACCTTTTCCAGCATAACCAGATGACTATCCCGGCATAACCCGTGGACCTTTCCGGCATAACCCGATGACTTTTCTGGCATAACCCGATGACCTTTTCCGGCATAACCCGATGACTTTTTCAGCATAACCAGATGATTCTTCCCGGCATAACCCGTGGACCTTTTCCGGCATAACCCGATGACTATGCCGGCATAACCCGTGGACCTTTTCTGGCATAACCCGATGACTTTTCCGGCATAACCCGATGACATTTTCCGGCATAACCCGATGAACTTTTCGGCATAACCCGATGATTCTTTCCGGCATAACCCGATGACTTTTCCGGCATAACCCGATGACCTTTTCCGGCATAACCCGATGAACTTTTCGGCATAACCCGATGATTCTTTCCGGCATAACTCGATGACTTTTCTGGCACAACCTGATGATTTTTCCGGCATAACCCGATGACCTTTTCTAGCAAAACCCGATGAACTTTTCGGCATAACCCGATGATTCTTCCCGGCATAACCCGTGGACCTTTTCCGGCATAACCCGATGACTTTTCCGGCATAACCCGATGACTTTTCCGGCATAACCCGATGACTTTCTCGGCATAACCCGTGGACCTTTTCAGGCATAACCCGATGACTTTTGCGGCATAACCCGTGGATCTCCCTGGCATAACCCAAGGAGCCTTTTCTTTCCAAATCCCGGCATAACCCGTGGACCTTTTTCGGCATAACTCGATGACTTTTCCGGCATAACCCGTGGACCTTCCGGCATAACCCAGCTATTTCCCAGCATAACCTGGATTCATTCCCAAGGATACACAATCCTAATCTAATCGCTTAGATATGTGTCACAACTAACTCACAAAATTTTCCTAGTGAAAACTAGGACAGAAAATTTCGTTCGTTTGTTTGTATTTGATGTCTAAGCAGGTTTGACCTCAAGGCACATGATTTGAGATGACCTACAGAAATGAGTCTCAATCCAGAATGAAGAAAAGAATAAAAGAACAAAAAAAACAAAAGAAGGTGAGCTCAAATATTGGAGCAGACAAAGGCGCGGATTGCTCGAAATCTGATCGAAGTACAAGCTCCGCCAATTCCGTTTCACTCAATGTTGCAGAAATAAACAAGCACCTACAACCTGCGAGCATCAAGATTCAGATCGAAGTCTACAAGCAAAATCAGCTAAGACTCAAGATCAAGTCCAAAAGAATTATAGATAGGAATCTTGTAACTCATAGTTGATAGACATAGCTAGCTTATCTTCGATTTTTCCTTTGGTGTAATAAGGAGGTCAGTAAGCAGCGGCAGCAACAAAAACAGCAGTAACAGTAAAGACACAGCTCCTGGTAGCCCCAGCTACCAAAACTTCCGAACTACATTGACCTGATTCCCTTTTAGCCATGGATAAGTAGGAGGCCTCCCGAAGCAAAGGCTCGATCAAACTCTTTCAAAATGCTTCACACGGGGTACTCGAACGGGCAAAAATCGCTCGTGTCCGCTCATTTATCTTTGCACGAAAACTCTTTATGTTTCTGGGCAAAGAGGGGCAGCTGTGAGCACGTAATTTTTGCCCTATATGAGAATTACTCCCAAAAATTCAAAATAAAATATTTTGTGTTGTGTGTGATTTTTTTGTGGATTTTTGTGTTATTTTCCGTATTGTTTGCATTTCTCTGTGCGTGTTTATTTGTTAAATTAATATAAAATACAAAAATATGTTGCGTTTACATTTAGGATTTATTAGGAGAAATTAAGTTTTATTTTACAAAAATGAAAATCACAAAAAATAATACGCTTTACATTTTAGCATTTAAAGGTCTAGCTGTGTGATTTATTTTTAATTAATATTTAATTGTGTGTGTTAATTATTAGTAGAAGTTAATTAGTATTTTTATAAGTTAATTTGATTTTGTAATGTAATTTAGAATTTTGGTTTTTAATAAATTAGGAATTAAAAAGGAAATAAAAGAAATGGAAACATAAAGATAAAACTGGACTGGGCCGTCCAAAACCTGATCAAATCCAGGCCCAAAACGCCACTACACCCGGTCCAATTTGATCGGCTTCAGAGGCAAGCAAAACGACGCCGTTTAGGCGTCTCAGGTCTCAACCGTTCATTCATTCAATCCAACGGTCCGTATCACTCCACCCTATAACCCATATCCAACCCGACCCCGTTTTTAATTAAGCCAATTAATCAAGACCGTTGGATCCCATCATCCAACGGCCATGATTAATCAAGGCCTTTTTAATATACCAAAACCATTACCCTACCCCCCCCCCCTCCAAACCAAATCAAACCCCTCTCACTCATCTCTCTAACCTCACAGACCCTCCTGTAATGCCGCCTACTACCACCATGTTCCGCCCACCGGAAATCACCCCACGGCGGTTCCGGTGGGCCAAATGTCCCCATTTTTACACCCTAAGATCCCCATAACCTCCCTGTCCCAACCCTCATAGTAGCTAATTTTGAATCCTGGCCGATCGTCCCGAATCTCCAATCGAAGGATCAAGCGAAACCCTAGCCGCCTCCGTTTACCACCAAGCTCACACCCCTTGAACCCTAGACCTCCCTCACTGCTAGAACACCATTGGTTCCCCTCGAATCAATCCAGAACTCCTCAAACATCAATTTGACCGTATGAACCCTAGCGCCACCACAAAACTCCTTGGTGGCGGCGCCAACCCTAAACTGTGCCAAATCAACACCCCTCAAACCCCATATCCTCATCACCCCAAATGACATACCCGTTTCCCTTGAAGCCGTCAAAATTGGTCGAATCTCAAATCAGAGGCGAGGCTCGAGTTTGACGAAGCCCTAAAAGCCAATGACGGAGCAGTGATTGAGGCCGAAACGGACCTCGACTATGTGTTTTCAGTTGAGAACACATAGTCGAGGCTCATTTAGGTCTAAATCAAAAGGACGAGTTTCAATTTCATAATGAGGTTCATTTGGCGTCTAGGTATGATAGTTCCCTTTTTTGATATTTCATCTTCTCTTTCGTTTAATGTCCACTCTTCTCCTCCTCCTGCTTCATTTCTGCTTCTGTGTCTGTTTGAATTAAGCCAGTTCATGTGATATTAATGCATCACAGTGTTAAATTGATTAGTCTGCCTGATTGATTAAGTTTAAAAATTAGTTCATTGCTTAGTCAGTAATAACATTGAATTGAATTTGTCAATCTCTGAGCTTTAGTTGTTTTCAGTTAAATGTATGTTTTAGAACACTAGTTTCAGTTCACTGATCTCAGTAGTTGTTGGAGTTTGATAAATTTGAATTGGTTATAGCTGCATTTCTAGTGTAGGTTTCGAGAGTAATTGGAAATCTGAGAAAATTGAGAGTGGTCTAGGGATTGATCTGTCAGATGATATTGGTGGACCATTTAAGTTGATACATTGTTTAATACACCTTTAGAGTCAGGGAACAGAAGTCACATGGGCACCCTTTCACAGTTTTAAGGGATTTTGAATAGAATAACAAGCTGCCCCATGCTTAATTGAATAGAAAATAGGCTTCCCATTAACCTTGAATTAAACAAATCAAAAAAACATTCAATAGTGGGTTGTAATGAAATATTATGGGTAAAAATGGCTTCCTAATAATCTAAGTGTTATACAGGCTGGAAAAGGGTCAGAGCTTTTGGGTATAAATAGAGGGAGAATTAGAGAAGAGAAGGATCAGTTTTTTTTTATCAGTCAAAAATAGTCTAGAGCTTTCTGAGCAGAACCTGGAGAGCTTAAAGAAGAACACAGAGAATTTTTTTTAAAGAGGAAGAGGGAGGGAAAAATAGGCTAACGTTTTTACTGTTCCATTGAACTTCATTGTGATTGCTGGAACTTCCCATTTCCGAAATAGTTTCTGGTTTACCTGGGGCTAAAAATTGGTTTGAGTTTGGTTCAAAGTTTGCTAGGTCATTTGTTTAGTTGAAACTGGCTCATTCTTTATTACTTCATATCATTTTGGGGTTTGATTTGGTGTTGCTGAGGCTGCTTTCTGCTACTGCCACATTGCTGATCCTTCACCTCTTTTTCCTTTGCAATTTCTAGGTATTCCTTCAAAACTCTGATGGAAACGAAGTCCGTTTGAGCTGTGTGTAAAGATCTGTTGATCCAGTTGGTGTTAAATGAAAGTATTAGTTTTCTATTGTAATTAATGTTTGGTTCCACCATGTTCATTCATTTTCTGTCTAGCATGTTTTGGATATCTCATTTTGGGACGTATATTTGGTCTTTAAATGCTAGCTTTGGACTTTTGTGAGTATATTCGAATCAAGGATACTAGTCAATTGTGTATATATTAATTATGCGTGGGGACTACTAGTTTAACTAATTAAAATTGTTTGTTTTGGATGTGGATTGTCATGGTTTTGGAAAACAAGAGGATTTGATATTGAATGTGAGAAAAAGAGTGTGTTCTCAGTTTCTTGTATACTGCTGATTGAACCCTTTGTGAACTCAATAAGAGTTTGAATCAGTTTGTAGTGTCTGGAATATTCATTCTTTAGGTATAAAAGCACGGACACCTCGTGAATATGAACTTAAGTTGTTAATTTCGATGAAGTGATAAAATAGGTAATGAATGAATCTCATTATGCTTTTTTTTTTGTCGAGAAATTTGGAACATGTCTCCATTAGATATATAGGCTTTACTCCCATGAATTGATTACAGTCGTATTTTTAGATTATGAATAATGTCGCAGTAGGATACGAACACAAGATTAAGGAAACTCACAGCGTGATAGTTTAATTCAGAATTTGTACCAACCATGTCCTCTCGCAGTGACGGCTTCATGCTTAATCTCGCTTAGTTCTTGAGCCTATGGTTTATTGCTGCTGAAGACAGCTAATAGAGTTGGTCCCGCTCTAGAAATCCTAATGCCCTTCCCTTTTTCTCTAATAGTTGCGTACCTTGGCCTTAAATCATGTCAGTTCAATTGTCCGTGGTAATTAATTGGAGATGTTGCCTTATTAACAAAATAAATAGTTTATAATAATAAAAGCGGTTTAAAGTTAATTAAAGGTACATAAGTTATAACATATTTTAAAAATCAGATATTTAGCCATTTATAGCACTTTAATCGACCGTGGTAGAACCACGGGATCCGGGGGTGCCTAACACCTTCCCTCGGGTCAACAGAATTCCTTACTTAGAATTTCTGGTTCGCAGACTTCATTTGGAAAGTTAAAAATTTCTTTGATTTGTGATTTAAATAAATCGGTGACTTGGGACACCGTAATTTATTCCAAGTGGCGACTCTGAAATAAACAAATAATCCCATTTCGAATAATGTTACTTTAAATGGAAAAACTCCCCTTGCATTTATCCTCCAGGGTAGGTGCGTAAAAAGGAGGTGTGACAGGCTATCTAAAGTCGAGATATTGAGGCAATATGGGAATCCCAAAAAATGAGCCTTCGGCGTAACTTCAGGAAAGTTCTTTGGTTTTCTAGTGTCACAAAGGGGTATCGAAGTCAACCCAGATCAGATCAGGGCCATTGAAAGAATACCGGAGATACTAACCAGCAAGATACAAGTGCATAAACTAATAGGACGAATAGCCGCCCTGTCGAGGTTCATTTCACAATCATCGGATAGATGTCATACATTCTTCAATGTGCTAAGGAAAGATTACGGACTTCAATAGAATGCGGAATGTGTCGACGCCCTGAGGAAGTTGAAAGCGTACCTATCCTCGCTACCGCTACTCATTAAGGCAGGCCTGGGTGAATGCCTATTGGTGTACCTAGCAGTCTCCAAAGTCGCGGTAAGTGTTGCCTTAATCCGTCAAAATAAAGGTACGCAAACTCCAATTTGCTATATCATAAAAACCTTAATCGATGTCGAAACAAGGTACCCTCACCTTGAAAAACTAGCTTTGGCATTAGTCGTAACTTCACGAAAGCTTAGACCGTATTTTCAATCTCACCCCTCAAAAGTGGTGACGACCTTCCCCTTACGGGGAATCCTACACAAACCCGAATTATCGGGTAGGCCGGCCAAATGTGCCATAGAATTAAGTGAGCACGACATAGAGTACCAACCGCGAACTGCCGTTAAGTCGCAAGTGATTGCCAATTTTGTCATTGATTTCAACACAGAAATATTGCCTGAAGTGGAGTAGGAGGTTCTCCGTGCTTCTGCATATACCAACCTCGGCGTCCTCTACTCCAACCGCACATCAAACGCCTCGGGATCGGGACTGGGACTCACCCTCGAGGTTCCAACTGGTGAAGTGATTCGCCAGTCTATACGATGTCCCGAGATGACTAACAACGAGGCCGAGTAAGATGTTGTGATAGCAGGATTGAAATTAGCCCTTAAATATGGCGCACGACGACTCGCCCTCTATTGCGACTCCCAACTCGTGGTGAACCAAGTCACCAAAACTTTCCAAATCAAAGAGAAAAGACTACAAAAGTACCAGTGAGAAATTCACAAACTGCTGCCAAAGTTCGGTGAATTCCGCCTCGACCAAATACCTAGGGCACAAAATATCGAAGCGGATGATCTTGCCAAGCTAGCGGCGGCCACTAAAATTATCAATAAAAAAAGATATGGCCACCCTTCTTCATTCCACAATAGACCAAGTCGAGGTACATTCTATAAACTTAACTTGGGACTGGTGCAACCGTCTCGTACAATATTTGTAGGATGGAACGCTCCCAGAAGATAAGAAAGAAGCCAAAAAGCTTCGAATACAAGTAGCCAGATACAACCTCATAAATTATGATCTCTACAAGAGAACGTTCGGCGTCCCCCTGGCCAAGTGTCTCGAACTCAATCAAACAAGCCGAGTACTAGAAGAAGTAGGCGAAGAGCATTGCGACGCCCACACGGGAACCATACCCTCGTCTGGTGCCTCATCCGTACTCGATACAATTGGCCCACCATGAAAAAAAAAGTCGTGGATTACGTTAGAAAATATGAAAAATGTCAAAAATACTCCCCTCTGATATACCAAGTGGTAGAACTCCTACAATCCTTCACCTCGCCATGGCTATTCATAAAATGGGGGATGGATATTGTCGGACCCCTCCCGACAGGACGAGGTAAGGTATGCTTTCTTTTGGTTATAACTGACTATTTTTTTTAAATGGGTAGAAGCAGGTGCGTATACCCAAATATGCGAGCAAGAGGTCATCGCGTCCATATGGAAAAACATAATATGTCGCTTCGGCATTCCCAAAAACATCAACTGCGATAATGGACCTCGATTTGCCGGAAAGAGAACGACCGATTTATTTGAAAAATGGCACATCAAACGAATACTCTCCACACTATACCATCCCGCCGGTGCCTGGTACAGGTCTTATATTTGGTTTAAGACGTTTCTATGTAATTTGGTCGAAATCAGACGTCATTTGACGTGTTTCGGACCTAAATATCTAAAAGTGAAATTTTAAGAAGTTTGATGAAAAAGTGATGATTTTGAGGTTTGATTCATCGTTCTTGATGTTATTTTGGAGATTTGATCGCATGGTTGAGTTCGTATGAGGTTGTTGAGTTAGTGTGTGTGTTTGGTTAGGAGCCCCGAGGGCTCGGGAATATTTTAGAGGTGGTTCAGTGTGTTTTGAACTTGGGAAAAGGAGCCGATTTTTTGCAATTTTTACACAATGTTATCCTTCTTCGCGATCGCAGCCTTCAGCTCATGTTCGCATACCCTTAGCCTTCCCTTCATCGCGTTCGCGAACTAGTCCTCGTGTTCGCGTAGTAACAGCCTCTTCTTCATCGCGTTCGCGTACCCCATCTCGTATTCGCATTGACCAAATCCTTGGACCCTAGACCATCCTTCTACGCGTTCTGATGCCTTGACCCATTTACCCTTCGCAAACGCAGCCCCCTTTCCACGAACGCGAAGGGCATTTTTGCCCAGCGATTTTTAAATGTCAAAACAGAAGCAGTGACGGGTTTTGTTCCAAAATTCACACGAGTTGTTCTTCTCCACAGCCCCTAGGTGACCTGTAGCGCGATTCTTCACCAAATTTTCTTGGGTAAGTATTATCTAACTCGTTTTCTTCATTTCCTATCATCATCTATTGAAATCCTAGGCCTAAAACATGTAATCTAGGGTTGAAATTGGGGGGAATGGGTAGAGTTAGGGCTTTTCGATTTCCTTTGATTTAGACTTCGTTTTTGGGTAGAATTTGAAAACAAATTGTATATTCGGGCTCTTGGGGGAATGGGGGATATGAATTTGGTTCGAACCTCGTGTTTTGATCAAGCGGGCCCGGGGTCAATTTTTGGAATTTTTGGAAGAAAGGTTGGGAATCTATATTTAGGCATTGGGTTTGATTTGTTCAGCTATTATTAATACTATAAAGTCGTTATTTCATAGATTTGATTGAGTTGGAGCCGAATTCGAAAGGGAAAGCGGTCGTTGTGGATTGATTTAGCCGTGGAAGTTGAGGTAAGTGTTTGGTCTAACTTTGGCTTGAGGGAATAGGAGTAGATTCTTATTCGCTAATTGCTATTTGTCGAGTACGGTGTATAGGCATGGTGACGAGTATCTATACACTGGTGTCTAGCATGACTGTAAGTCCTTATATTGAGTTTATCCTAAATTGTTGTGATTCTTCCATGCTTATTTGATGATTTCTATATACTGTAAAGAGCATGAGACAGAGATTATGATTACTAAACTCCATGGAGCAATGGCTCGAGTTGTGTTACGGATTGAGAAGGTATATGATATGAAATGACTCTTTGGAGCGATGTCTCGAATGTTAAAGTGAATTATAAGTGAGAAGTGTAAGAAAGAGAAAGAGTTGATGGTTACTCCCTTGCCGGGATGTGTTATTAGTTTTGTTGATGTTGCTCCCTTGCCGGGATGTAGTTGTGTTATTATATTCCCTTGCCGGGATTGCTATCACTAGTTGTTACCCCCACCCCCACCCCCGACCCCTTACTTGTGATTGTTGATTGGGTGAGGTTTTGTTATTTATATATGGATCAGATTGCACGCTGCATCAGTGATAATCGTGGGTCGGGTTGCACGCCGCAACGACACTCTATATTTATGGATCGGGTTGTACGCCGTAACAGCACTATATTTATGGATCGGGTGGCACGCCGCAACAATACTGTATATTTATGGATTGGGTTGCACGCTGCAACAGTGATGATTGAGGATCGGGTTGCACGCCGCAACAGTATTATTTTGTGGGTTGCGCGCCGCAACAAATTATAGCTTAAGTGTGCTTATTCCGGATTTAAGTTTCTGTTGGTTGTTCTATCCTTAAGTTTAGACTTCTTGATTTAATTGTTGCCTCCCCACAGCATGTCTCCCCCTCATTTTATAAACTGCTTATTTCCTGTCTATTTTTTCGCAATATATTTCATAACTGCACAGGTTTATCTGTAGTCTGGTCTCGCCTCGTCACTACTTCGCCAGGGTTAGGCTGGGCACTTACCAGCACATGGGGTCGGTTGTGCTGATGCTACACTCTGTGCATCTTTTTGCATAGATCACAGTACCGAAGTAGCAGCTTTTGGACAGTAGTAGGAGCGTTGGGAGCTGACTTTAGTCTAGAGATCCCAAGGTAGCCTTGCTGATATCCGCATGGCCCGAAGTCTCTTCTATCTTTATTTCGTTTGTTGTCCTTGTACCGGAACAAACAGTATTGTATTTTCTTCAGACTCTATTTTTAGTATTCTATAGACGTTCGTGAGTTAGTAACTCCAGTTCTGGGTAGAGTTTGTGATTGAACTTCCGCATTTGTTTTCATTTATTTATATTTAAGACTTCCGCTTTATCATATTATGTTTTGTTTTTATTAAATGGTTGAAAATTGCTAAATGAAGTAAATTGAGTTGGCTTGCTTAGCTCCTATTAGTAGGCGCCATCACGACTCCCGAGGGTGCAAAATCCGGGTCGTGACAAGCTGGTATCAGAGCACTAGGTTACATAGGTCTCACAACTCACGAACAAACTTGGTAGAGTCTTAGGGATCAGTACAGAGACATCTGTATTTATCCCCCAGAGGCTACGGAGTTAGGAAATTTCACCTTTGTTCTTTCTTGTCGTGCAATTATGTTTCTCTAATACTGATTGTCTTTCTACTTTATTCTTTCACAGATGGCAATACCACGGGCTTCCTCTTCTATCGCGCAGCAGCCCGAGCCTCCAGTAGCAGCTCCTCCGAGGGGTAGAGGGCGAGGTCGAGGCCGTGACAGAGGCCGAGGAAGGGGCAGAGCTCAGCCCCGGGCAGCAGTCCCAGAGGTGGAGCCTCATGTTGATTATGATGATGAGGTTCCAGCCCCAGCAGCTCCGGTGGGCCCAGCTCAGGTCCCAGAGTGGTTCATAGCCATCCAAGTTCTTCAGGACGCTTTGGTCAGATTGGTAGGCTTTGTGGAGAGCGTCTCTCGAGCGGGTTTGCTTCCAGTAGCACCAGCCACTTCTCAGGCTGGAGGAGGAGTTCAGACTCCTGCTACGCGTACTCCGGAACTGGTAGCTTCCCAGGCTCAGGTTCTAGTGGTTCAGCCAGCTGTGGAAGTTCAGCCGGGTATTGTGACTCAGGCCGGGGATGGAGCGGCTATGTCCGCAGATGCTTTGCGGAGGCTTGATAGGTTCTCCAAGCTCTTCACCACCACATTCAGCGGTACTTCTTTAGAGGATCTACAGGATTTCTTATTTAGCTGCCATGAGATCCTTCGGACTATGGGTATTATGGAGACCAATGGGATCGACTTCGCCACCTTTCAACTAGCAGGATCCGCCAAGACTTGGTAGAGGGACTATTGTTTATCCAGACCAGCAGGGTCGCCATCATTGACTTGGGACCAGTTTGCAGAGTTATTTTTGGAGAAGTTTCTCCCAGTTACTCAGCGAGATACTCTTCGCAGGCAGTTTGAGCGCCTTCAGCAGGGCTCTATAACAGTCACTCAATATGAGACCCGATTCATTGATCTAGCTCACCATGCTATTGTTATACTCCCTATCGAGAGAGAGAGGGTGTGGAGGTTTATTGATGGATTGATTCAGTCGATCCGTCTCCAGATGGCTATGGGAGCTAGAAGTGAGATTTATTTTCAGGAAGCAGCCAATGTGGCCCGTAGAGTTGAGATGGCTCTTGCACGGGGAGGTGGTCATGGGTCAGATAAGAGGCCCTATCATGCATGTAGGTTCGGTGGTACCTCATATTGAGGTAGGGATTCTTATGATTCAGTCACAGTCTTCTCAGCTGCAGCATTCAGGCGGCTGCTATGAGTGTAGTGAGTATGGTCACATCAAGAGGGCTTGCTCAAGGTTGAGAGGTGCTCAGTCATAGCAGCAAGGTCCTCGTCTTATAATACAGGCAGCAGGTGATCCACAGGTCGCCCAGCCAGCTAGAGGCAGGGGTAGAGGCCATAGAGGTAGAGGTAGAGATCATAGAGGTGGAGCTTGGACCGTCAAAGGTAGAGGCCAGCCAGCAGTTGATCGTCCCAGAGATATGGTTCAGGGAGGTGGGGCCTAACCCCGGTGTTTTGCTCTTCCAGCCAGGCCAGAGGCTAAGTCTTCAGATGCAGTTATTACAGGTATTATTCTGGTGTGTGATAGGGATGCTTCAGTGCTATTTGACCCTAGGTCTGCGTATTCGTATGTGTCGTCCTATTTTGCACCCTACCTGGTTATGCCTAGTGATGCTTTGGGTATTCATTTTTATAAATCTACCCTGATGGGTGATTCTATAGTGGTCGACCGAGTTCATCGTTCTTGTGTGGTAGTGTTTGAGGGTCTTGAGACCCGTGTTGATTTATTGCTCTTAGACATGGTTGATTTCGATGTTATATTAGGGATGGATTGGTTGTCCCCGTATCATGCTATCTTGGATTGTCACGCCAAGACCGTGACCTTGGCATTGCCAGATTTGCCCAGTTTGGAGTGGAGAGGGACCCCAGGGCATACCACCCGCAGTGTTATTTCATATCTGAAGGCTCAACGCATGGTCGAGAAGGGGTTTTTAGCTTATCTGGCGTATGTTCGTGATTCCATCGCAGAGGTCCCTTCTATTGATTATTTTCCTATTGTTCGGGAGCTCCCCGAGGTTTTCCCTTCAGACCTACCGGGTATACTGCACGACAGGGATATTGATTTTTGTATTGATCTGGCTCCGGGCACTCAGCCCATTTCTATCCCGCCATATCGCATGGCCTCGCCAGAGTTGAAAAAGTTAAAGGATCAGTTGTAGGATTTGCTGGAGAAGGGTTTCATTAGACCTAGTGTTTCTCCTTGGGGTGCGCCGGTGTTGTTTGTGAAGAAAACGGATGGTTCAATGAGGATGTGCATTGATTACCGGCAATTAAACAAAGTGACGATTAAGAACAA
The DNA here is from genome assembly GCA_026770625.1 of Nicotiana glauca. Taxonomy (NCBI): domain Eukaryota; kingdom Viridiplantae; phylum Streptophyta; class Magnoliopsida; order Solanales; family Solanaceae; genus Nicotiana; species Nicotiana glauca. The sequence continues at coordinate 97,636 of MU769695.1, forward strand.
GTATCCACTGCCGAGGATTGACGATTTGTTCGACCAGCTTCAGGGTGCAAAGGTGTTTTTAAAGATAGATTTGAGATTTGTCTACCATCAGATAAGGATTAGGGCATCTGATGTCCCTAAGACAGCATTCCGCACTCAGTATGGGCATTATGAGTTTGTGGTCATGTCATTTGGGTTGACCAATGCCCCAGCAGCATTTATGGAGTTGATAAACTGAGTGTTCAGGCCTTATTTGGACTTGTTCATGGTAGTCTTTATTGATGATATTCTGGTGTACTCCCGCAGCCAAGAGGAGCACGAGCAGCACCTCAGACTGGTTCTTCAGACTTTGAAGGATATTCAGTTATATGCTAATTTCTCGAAGTGCGAGTTCTGGTCGAGTTTGGTTGCATTTCTGGGTCACGTCATATCGGTAGAGGGTATTCAGGTGGACCCGAAGAAGATTGAGGTAGTCAAGAACTGGCCTCGACCAGCATCAGCCACAAAGATTCGGAGTTTCTTGGGGTTATCAGGCTACTACCGTCGGTTCGTGGAGGGATTTTCATCTGTTGCAGCCCCGATGACCAGATTGACCCCGAAGGGTGCCTAGTTCAGATGGTCAGATGAGTGTGAGGCAAGCTTTCAGAAGCTCAAGACAGCTCTGACTACGGCACCAGTATTGGTTTTGCCCACAGGTTCAGGGCCTTATACGGTCTATTGTGATGCTTCCCGTATTGGACTTGGTTCAGTATTAATGCATGTTGGCAGAGTCATTTCCTATGCTTCGAGGCAGTTGAAGATCCACGAGAAGAATTATTCGGTTCATGATCTAGAGTTGGCAGCCATTGTTCATGCCTTGAAGATTTAGAGGCATTATCTATATGGTGTGACATGTGAGGTGTACACTGATCACAAGAGTCTTCAATACCTGTTCAAGCAAAAGGAGTTGAATCTGAGGCAGAGGAGGTGGTTGGAGTTATTGAAACATTATGATGTTACTATTTTGTATCACCCGGGGAAAGCCAATGTGGTGGCCGATGCATTTAGTAGGAAGTCCGCCAGCATGGGTAGTCTTGCTTATATTCCGGTCAGCCAGAGACCGCTTTCTTTGGATATTCAGGCCTTGGCGAATCGATTTGTGAGGTTGGATATTTCTGAGCCTAGCAGGATGTTAGCTTGCACAGTTGCTTGTTCTTCATTATTGGAGCGTATTCGTGATCGGCAGTTTGATGATCCCCATTTGTGTGTCCTGAGAGACACGGTGCAGCGTGGAGGTTCCAAGAAGGTGACCTTAGATAGCATTGGTGTTTTGAGATTGCAGGGGCGAGTTTGTGTGCCCAATGTCGATGAGATTCGAGAATTGACCGCGAAGATGTATCAGGATCTGAGGCAGCACTATTGGTGGTGCAGGGTGAAGAAAGATATTGTTGCATATGTGGCTCGATGTTTGAATTGTCAGCAGGTTAAGTATGAGCATCAGAGGCATGGTGGGTTGTTTAAGAGGATTGAGCTTCCCGAGTGGAAGTGAGAGCGGATTACATGGATTTCGTTACCGGACTTCCGTTGACTCGAAAGAAGTTTGATGCAGCTTGGTTCATTGTTGATAGGCTAACCAAGTCAGCGTATTTCATTCCTGTGGCAGTCTCCCATTCATCCGAGAGATTAGCTGAGATTTAAATTCGGGAGATTGTTCGTCTTCATAGTATGCCGGCATCTATCATTTCGGACCGGGGTACGCAGTTTACCTCATGCTTCTGGAGGGCAGTTCAGTGAGAGTTGGGCACCCAGGTTGAGTTTAGCACAACATTCCATCCTCAGACGGACGAACAGTCTGAGGGGACTATTCAGATATTGGAGGATATGCTCCGATCCTGTGTCATTGATTTTGGAGGCTCGTGGGACCAATTTTTGCCTTTAGCAGAGTTCGCCTATAACAACTACCAGTCCAGCATTCAGATGGCTCCATATGAGGCATTGTATGGTAGGCGATGTCGGTCTCCAGTGGGATGGTTTGAGCCGGGAGAGGCTCAGCTATTGGGTACAGATTTAGTTCAGGAGGCCTTGGATAAGGTCAAGGTCATTCAGGACAGGCTTCGTTCGGCTCATTCATGGAAAAAGAGTTATGCAAATCGTAAGGTTCGGGATGTAGCTTTCATGGATGGTGAGAGGGTCTTTCTCCGAGTGTCGCGTATGAAAGGCGTGATAAGATTTGGGAAGAAGGGCAAGCTTAGCCCTAGGTTCATTGGTCCATTTGAGATTCTCAATCGTGTGGGAGAGGTGGCTTATAGACTTGCCTTGCCGCCTAGCTTGTCAACCGTGCATCCAGTGTTTCATGTGTCCATGCTTCGAAGGTATCACGGCATCCAGCCCACGTGTTAGATTTCAGCACCGTCCAGTTGGACAAGGATCTATCTTATGAGGAGGAGCCGGTAGCTATTCTAGACCGGCAGGTTCGACAGTTGAGGTCGAAGATTTTTCCTTCAGTGCGAGTTCAGTGGACAGGTCATCCTCCTGAGTCATCGACCTGGGAGTCCGAGTTTGATATGCGAAGCTGTTATCCCCGTCTGTTTCCCGACTCAGGTACATCTTTCTTTTGTTCGTTCGAGGACGAACGCTTGTTTTAGAGGTGGATAATGTGATGACCCAAAGGGTCATCACCTATTTTCTCTTTCATTCAGTTCTTCCGAGGCCTTGGAAACCTCGCTTTTAGTCGCCTCGATTTGCATGCGCAGTCGGGGCGCGTAGCCGGAAAAGCTTAAATATGAATTATGTGTAAAAATTGATGAATTTTGATATTAATATGATTAAAGTTGACTTTGGTCAACATATTGGGTAAACGGACCCGGACCCATGACTGAACGGTCTCGGAGGGTCCGTAGAAAAATATAGGACTCGGGCGTATGCCCGGAATCGAAATCAGAGGTCCCGAGCCCGAGAAATGAATTTTTAAAAGAAATTGTTTTTCTAAAATTTACATGGAAATTTGAAATGAAAATGGATTAGAAAATATTGGTATCGGACCCGTATTTTAGTTCCGGTGCCTGGTACAGGTCTTATATGTGATTTAAGACGTTTCTGTGTAATTTGGTCTAAATCAAACGTCATTTGACGTGTTTCGGACCTAAATATCTAAAAGTGAAAGTTTAATAAGTTTGATGAAAAAGTGATGATTTTGAGGTTTGATTCCTCGTTCTTGATGTTATTTAAGCAATTTGTTCGCACGGTTGAGTTCGTATGAAGTTGTTGAGTTAGTATGTGTGTTTGGTTAGGAGCCCCGAGGGCTCGGGAGTGTTTCGGTGGTTCGGGGTGTTTTGAACTTGGGAAAAGTAGCAGATTTTCAGCAATTTTTACACAGTGTTTTCCTTCTTCGCGATCAGCCTTCAGCTCGCATTCGCGTACCCTTAGCCTTCCCTTCATTGCGTTCGTGAACTAGTCCTCACGTTCACGTAGTAACAGCCTCTTCTTCATCGTGTTCGCATACCCCATCTCGCGTTCGCATAGGCCAAAGTCTTGGACCCCAGCCCATCCTTCTACGCGTTCGCGATGCTATGACCCATTTACCCTTCGCGAACGCGGCCCCCTTTCCGCGAACGCGAAGGGCATTTTTGCCCAGCGATTTTTAAATGTCAAAACAGAAGCAGTGATGGGTTTTATTACAACATTCACACGAGCTCTTCTTCTCCACAGCCCCAAGGCGACGTGTAAAGCGATTCTTCACCAAATTTTCTTAGGTAACTATTATCTAACTCGTTTTCTTCATTTCCTATCATCATCCATTGAAATCCTAGGTCTAAAACATATAATCTAGAGTTGAAATTGGGGGAAATGGGTAGAGTTAGGGTTTTCAATTTTATTTGATTTAGACCTCGTTTTGGGGTCGAATTTGAAAACAAATATATTCGGGTTCGTGGGGGAATGGGGGATATGAATTTGGTTCGAACCTCGTGTTTTGACCAAGCGGGCCCGGGGTCAATTTTTGGAATTTTTAGAAGAAAGGTTGGGAATCTATATTTAGGCATTTTGTTTGATTTTTTTAGCTATTATTAATACTATAAAGTCATTATTTCATAGATTTGATTGAGTTGGAGCCGAATTCGAAAGGGAAAGCGGTCATTGTGGATTGATTTAGCCGTGGAAGTTGAGGTAAGTGTTTGGTCTAACTTTGGCTTGAGGGAATATTAGTAGAGTCTTATTCGGTAATTGTTATTTGTCGAGTACGGTGTATAGGCATGGTGACGAGTATCTATACACTGGTGTCTAGCAAGACCGTGAGTCCTTATATTGAGGTTATCCTGAATTGTTGTGATTATTCCATGCTTATTTGATGATTTCTATATACTGTAAAGAGCATGAGATAGAGATTATGATTACTAAACTCCGTGGAGCAATGGCTCGAGTTGTGTTACGGATTAAGAAGGTATATGATATGAAATGACTCTTTGGAGCGATGGCTCGAATGTTAAAGTGAATTATAAGTGAGAAGTGTAAGAAAGAGAAAGAGTTGATGGTTACTCCCTTGCCGGGATGTGCTATTGGTTTTGTTGATTTTTCTCCCTTACCGGGATTTAGTTGTGTTTATATTCCCTTGCTGGGATTGTTGTCACTAGTTGTTACCCCCTACCCCTTACATATGATTGTTGATTTGGTGAGGTTTTGTTATTTATATATGGATCGGGTTGCACGCCGCAATAGTGATAATCGTGGGTCGGGTTGCACGCCACAATGACACTCTATATTTATGGATCGGGTTACACACCGCAACAACACTATATATTTATGGATCGGGTTGCACGCCGTAATAGTATTGTTTTGTGATCGGATCGGGTTGCGCGCCGCAACAAATTATAGCTTAAGTGTTCTTATTCCAGATTTAAGTTTCTGTTGGTTGTTCTATCCTTAAGTTTAGACTTCTTGATTTAACTGTTACCTCCCCACAGCATGTCTCCCCCTCCTTTTATAAACTGCTTATTTCCTGTTTATTTTTCCGTAATATATTTCATAACTGCACAGGTTTATCTGGTAGTCTGGTCTAGCCTCGTCACTACTTTGCCAGGGTTAGGCTAGGCACTTACCAGCACATGGGATCGATTGTGCTGATGCTATGCTCTGTACATATTTTTGAACAGATCACAGTACTGGAGTAGCAGCTTTTGGACAGTAGTAGGAACGTTAGGAGCTGACTTTAGTCCAGAGATCCTGAGGTAGCCTTTATGACGTCCGCACGGCCCGGAGTCTCTTCTATGTTTATTTCGTTTGTTGTCCTTGTACCGGAAAAAATACTATTGTATTTTCTTCAGACTCTGTTTTTAGTATTCTATAGATATTCGTGAGTTAGTGACTCCAGTTCTGGGTAGAGTTTGTGATTGAACTTTCGCATTTGTTTTCAGTTATTTATATTTAAGACTTCCACTTTATCATATTATGTTTTGTTTTTATTAAATGGTCGAAAATTTCTAAATGAAGTAAATTGAGTTGGCTTGCCTAGCTCCTATTAGTAGGCGCCATCACGAATCCTGAGGGTGGGAAATTCGGGTCGTGACACTTCCACTTCTAAGAAGAGGTGCCGCCCGAGTCGTACTCTTTTTCCCTCATCTGGGGTTTGTCCTAATCTAGTTTTCTCGGTGAGGTTTTTAACGAGTCGGCAAGGGGGATGTCTCGAGGTTCGAAGTCTTACTCATTACTCCGCCCGTTGACATGGTCTCTGGTTCGAAGCAATAAAGGGACTGATTATAGATAGTCAAAACTCCATTGTATGTACAGAGCCAACATGTGATTTTCACAAGAATATAATCAAATCTCCATTGCATGAATAAAGTCGACGTGTATCTTCCTACGGGAACATGATCAAACCTCCAATATGAAATGGCCAAGGTCATCGACAAAAGTATGAGTTCGACCTCGTTCGAACCACGATGGGATTCCAATTCGACGAAAGTTCGAATCAACATCCCAATGGCCAAGGCCATCGACAAAAGTATGAGTTCTCCCTCGTTCGAACCACGACGGGATTCCACTTCGATGGAAGTTCAAAACAACATGCCAATGGCCAAGGACATCGACAAAAGTATGAGTTCGACCTCATTCGAACCACGATGGGATTCCACTTCAACAAAAGTTCGCAGCAACATCCAATGGCCAATGCCATCGATAAAAGTATGAGTTTGACCTCGTTCAAACAACAACGGGATACCACTTCGATGAAAGTTCGAAGAAACGTCCCAGTGGCCAAGGCCATTGACAAAAGTATTAGTTCGACTTCGTTCGAACCACGATAGATTCCACTTCGATAAAGGTTTGAAGCAACATCCCAATGGCCAAGGCCATCGACAAAAATATGAGTTCGACCTCATACGAACCACGATGGAGTCCTACTTCAATGATAGTTAGAAGCAACATCCCTAAGGCCGAGGCCATTAAAAAAAGAAAAGCAATCAACCGCACCCAAAAGTTAAATCGACTCAACAGCTCGACGAGAACCCCAGATACCATAGAAATTACAAAGCACACTAACCAATCGATATCAAGGCGGGCCTCAGCAAGGACCCATAACTTATATAAGCAATGAGGCACGACCGGATCGGCTGAAGCATAGGACGTGGAAGGTGGAGAGAGTCGACTTGCATCCTCCACTTTCAGCGAGGCCACTTTTCCATTAAACACAGACATCTCCGCCTCCAAATCTTTAACAGGCCCTTCAAGCCCCGCGACCTTAAGATTAGAGGCCTCCTTCTCTTCAGCCAGCTCCGACCTACAAACATGAAGGGCATCCTCCAAAAATGTCATTTCAAAAATAGTTGTCGCCATCCTATCAGCACCAACATCTCGCTCGCCCTTAAGCCCCTCAATCTCCACAGCCTTCGCACTCAATTTAGCGGTCAAACCGGCCACCCTTTCTTGTAAATCAGTATTCTCGGCCATTACCCCTCTGCTCAACTCAAGCTCATCCTCATTCACCTTAAGGGACGCTTCAAGTTCACTATTGCGGGCGACAACCTTCATGAGATCCTCATCCCGCTCCCTCAACTCTTCAACCTTGCGCTCCAGTTGGTCATCCCTCTGTTTTAACCCTTCACAAAATAACTGAAAGTCAAGGTCTTGAGTATAAATATCAGCCATCACACAGTTCTTCGAACGATATTGTTGATACTTGGATGACATCTTCTCATAGATGGTCGTCCTCCTCCTCTCTCGACGCTCGTACTCGATCTCTTTGATGAGGCTCTGGTACAAAAGAAAATAAAAGTTAAAAACAAAAATACACATCGAAAACCTCCACACAAACATAATGACGAAAAGGAAAAGAAAGGCACCTACCCGCAAGGCTATACCAGCGACACTCTGAGATAACTCTGCGTCACTCATCACCCTGAGCATCTCGTTTTCAGGGGCAGCACAAAGAGGAGCTAAAATAGACTCCATTTGCTCATAGTTCAACAATAAATTATAATCCCCTGGGATGATTATGTAATAATCAGGCCCCTTTTCTCTGACCTCCATATGAGAGTGTCAACCCACGAACTCGTTAGCAACCTCCTGATCTACATCTGAACCTGATTCTTCACCCTCGACACGACGACCTCTAACGTTGGATAATGCGCTGCCCTCGGAAGAGCGCACGGAACCGGCTCCTAGGTAAACTCCTTCTGTTTGGGAAGATCTCCCAAATAAAATGGCATCGGCCTTAAATGTGGGTATAGGTGCCATCTGTGATGCCCTGCTCTTGTTAGCATCCACGGCCACATCCTTCCCGAGCTCCATTCTTATCTTTTTTCATCACAACGGCTCGTCCCTGTTGGAAGATTCATCCAAAAGTTGTAGAGTCAGTATTGAATAAGCCTTCTCCCTCACGACTAGGGCTTGAGAGGGACCTTCCACTTGAATCGATCGAGGATGACCCTCTCGAATAGACTCATTCAAGGTAAATTGTATTCCCGCAGCAGTGATGGCCTGTCAGAATGCAGGCACTGGCACCCTCCGCCTGGAAGCTCCTCGACCTATCATCATGAAGAAGTCGTATTAATGGATGACGCTATACACCCGACGAAGTGGTAAGGGGAAATTACTTACCAGATGGAACTTTAGGGTCATAACGCTTTATAAAGGAAGGCCAATCTCTGGTTTCCGCTACATGGGGTAACAAACGGGCTACCCTATCCCTTATGTCGGCAATAGGTCAGGGCGAACGCGCCATAGCTGTAAACAAGAAGCAAACATACATTATAATGAATACATGCGAATGAAGAACAAAATAAGTGGCAATACTTACGAGTCTCATTCCACCGCTCCGGGAATATGGCGGAATCAGAAACGATATGCTCAATTTTGACAAAGAAGTACTTGTGCCAAAATTTGTGACTTGATCGGTTGCCTGTCCCGACCACCTGCCCTTTTGTACCCCGGTGCCTCCAGTGCACCATGGTACCCCTGCGGAAGCTAGGCGGGAACAGGTGCTAAAGGAGGTGGATAGAAATATTACATTCTGCCAACTTCGCATAAATGGTCAAAAACAGAACTACCTTAAGAGTATAGGGCGAAAGTTGTGCCAGACAAACTTGGTAGAACCTACAGAACTTTTCTGCTAAAGGGATGAGAGGAAAGTATAACCAAACGCGAAAGGGTACTCATAGAAAGCGCAGTACCCAGGTCTGTAAAACTCTACAAAATCTCTCCCTACCGAAACCATGTCGATGTGAGCGGGAATGTTATACTTTATAGAAAGAGCGTCAATGTGAGCTTACTCTGTTTCAGTAAGTACGGAGATAGGAGTAGGAGGGGTATCTTTGAGGAAGTCACTTCGAGACATAGGGTGTCTCGGCAATAACTCCTCCACCGTAGGAAGACTATAACCCTCCTCTACTGTCGTATCTCTACCGCCTGAAGGACGTGCCATGGACAATGGGGTGGTCTCAAGTACCTCTTCGCGAGAACGATGTGATCTTGGCATGCTTTCGTTTAAAGAGATATTGACATTGCAAAAAAGGGGGGAAGAAGAAGTTGTGAACGAAGAATACGAGAAGAAGAAGTAGAAGGTTGTCAAGGCAAATTCTGAGAGATAAGAGGAGGTAATCAGGAATGAGATGGCTAAGAACTTTCAAAAGAACAAACCCTTCACCTATTTATAGGGTTAGGTGGCGCTAGAATCGAAGCGGAAGGTTACAGAGTGGTGTCAGAATCAAAGCAACAAGCCATCAACTCATGTCTCAAAAACACGCACAATGATGACGCACGTGAAGATGACATCATCTCCTGGTAAAATGTATTACCCGGTGACCTACTAAGCATGCTGACCGCTCAACATCGTCCATGCCGTAATGCCTCAAAGGATCAAATTTCTCTATAGGAACGCATGATGTCTACTCATCGAGGATGCACCCAGTTGCAACCCCGACAGGCGGAGGGATTAACTGTTTGGGTCCAAATTCAATCGATCACGACCGACGATAAGTACGACGAATGATGAGGTCTCCATGACACGATGTCCTATGGGGAACGACCTTAAGGCATACAAGAGACTATATGACCCATGTAATAGTACAGGCCCGTTAGGGGACATTAGGAATAATTGTTCGAATATTCCTTATAACTTGTTTTCTTTTTACAGCTTAGGAGGATTTCACTCCTTATACATATAAAGAGCAAAAACTTTGTAAATGGGGGATTGATTCATAATATACATTGTGAACCTATTTACAAGAACAAGGGAAAGATTTATTGTGTGAGGTGATCCTATCTAGAAAGAAAAAGAAGGCTTATTATCTGTATCCCCCTTACCCACTTTCATTCTAGAGAATATTATACTTAGTTAAGATTTACCTCTTCATTTTCTTTGATTGAATTATTCAAAAGGTTGAGATATCTTTTGAGTCAAATAGTTTACTTATCGTGAACAAGAGTGGCTCTGCCACTAACCTTATTTATACGATAAAATTAACAAGTTCTTCGATCTCGCATAATCGTGTGATAGTAGAATGTAGATTAAGAACCTGACACTAATGTGTTTCTATTACAATTTACATAATAAATGGGCAAAAAGAACTAAAGTTTTGGATGGATTGCCCAGCTTTACCTTTATAGAACTGCCAAACTTTGGTTCATGTTATGACAGCCAAGATTTGAAAGCTACAGGTTGAGGTTTTGAGCTATTCTAGCCAATATGTATAATGGATGATAAGAGCAGGTGTAAAACCAAGTAACTCGAAGACATTTGAGAAATATATATTTTTAGCCAAAAATAATACCCAGCAAAATGTATATTTTTGTATATATGTGTATTATAACAAAAAAAAACACATATGTACTACACTTTTTGGTTAGCAAAAATCAAAGTAACAAAAAGGAATAACTAATGTTGCTGCCCAGGATCGAACTGGGGACCTTTAGTGTGTAAGACTAACGTGATAACCACTACACCACAGCAACTCGCTGATCTGCAAAGCTTTAATCTCTCTCTATATATATAAAGTCATGTTCTTGAATTCATAATTGAATTTATTCATGTACATATATCATTCTGGGACTAATGGAGCCTGCAAATGTCTGAGCTCACTGGCTCTTTGGGCATTATGCATTGTTCAGGAGTCCATGGGTGCAACATATAGATATCGGATTCATCTCAACCGAATACTTCTGATGCCGACAGGGGCGGATGCAGCCTATTATACGTGGGTTCCCATGAACTCATTAGCTTTTGCATATATCCTGTATATGTATTAAAAAATTAACTAAATATCCATAAATATTTGGTTGTGAACCCAGTTACTTTTTGTATATTTACTTAAGGTCGATATAGGAACCCATAAACTTTAAATCTTGGATCCGCCTCTGGATGCCGAGTATAATTTATGTGGAGATATACACTAAAATTACACTAAATAATAGATATGAACCTATAAATTTAAAAATATAATGAATTGAACGGTAAAATCCTAAAGGTTGAAGTCATAGACTAAGATTCTGGATCCGCTACTATAAGCATCAATTGAATGGAATGGTCGGAAAGCAAAAAGTAGTTGGCCCACTATCCTCCTTAATTTCTTTTGCCAGCTTGATGTCTCCGTCCATGGAAATCTTCTTTCTTTCGCTTTGTGCTCACTTTTTGTATGTATTATACTTTGCATGTGCGAGTGACTCATGAGTATGTGCGTGTCAAGACCTTTATTTTGAGTTTATTTAATTAATCAGTTACACTAAGTTTCCTAATAGTTGAAATGGAATTTATGTGTCATTTTATATCCATTCACTTTATCTGAACCATTTGAATATTCATCAAATTACTGTAGCTCTATTCCTTTGTTCAGATTTATAATATACTGAGATAACTAATTATGCGTAGGGGTCTTGCCCCCCCCCCCCCC
>MU769695.1:110843-167733 GCA_026770625.1 Nicotiana glauca
AAATTTGAGTTTTGATAATTACCAAACATATAACTGTGTCAAGTGGTTGTTGCAACCTGCAAGCTAAAGACCCTGATCCTGCTAGTTCTTGTACAGTGCTGACATTTAATCCTAGATTAACTTTCGCGTGAATTACTTAATTATTTCAATATGGTGACTTGGCAGCCAATTGTTAGCTTTCGGTATTCAAAACCAGAAAATCAGAAAAACGTTAGTTTAAGAAAATAAAATAAAAAAAATTTCGAGCCCACAAGTTTCTTGTGCGTCCTTAAGAAATTTAATCCCCTCACAGTTGCTCAAGGTTTCGGATTAATTCCTCCCAGGATAGACCGGAATAACTATTCTGTGATAGCGGCAATTCAAATCACAGAACTTCGGCGAACTCAAATGGCGGAGCAAATCACACAAAATGCTTACGTTTTTTGCTTTGGAAAATAATGCAGAAGATAGACGGGAGAGATTTTTAAATTTCGGTAGTGAAAAATGAGGCTAATTAAGCCTCTCTATTTATAGCCAAATCCCAACAGGTGCAAAGATGCCTGCTCGGTGATAAGGTGTCTATTCCACAAAAATTATTTGAATTTTTGTTGAATGGAATGTTTGGTCACGAATTCGACCATTGAAAAATAATTCTGAGAATTCATTTTTTTCGTGCAAAAATATTAGACAAGAAAATATTAAATGATGGAAAAGTAAATTAAATTTGATCTAAAAAATTATCAATCAACTATATTAATTGATCGAATCCGAATAAGTTGAAGCCGAGCGAGCAACGACGGCACGAGTAGGGGGGTGGTAAACGGACGGGTTGGGCTGAATTTGGGCGGGTCAAGATATGTTAGGTCAATAAATGGTTCATCGCCCAACCCAGTCCAAAGTGTATTTGGGCTAAGATACGTTGGGTCAAGATGGGCTAAACAATGGGTCATGACCAAACCCGCCCAACTTGACCCATATTTTAGAATCATGTTCATCTTGCATTAAAAATCTTTTACCTTAAAGTGTGTAAGTTGAAAAATATTATGGGGGTGCGAGTAGGGGTAGGGGGTCAGGGTGTGGGTGGTACAGACAAACGAAAAAAATAGAAAACGGGAAATAGAAAATTGAAATTTAAAAAAAAAAATTGAGGGGGTTAGCACGGGGGTGAGGGGAGAGGGTAGAGGATAGGGATGGTGGGTGGTGAAGAAAAACAAAAAAATAGAAAATTAAAATTACAAAAAAAAAAGTGAAAAAAAACATTAAAAAAAAGAAAATTAAAAATACAAAAAAAAGTAAAAAAAATTGAGGGGGAGGGGGTAGGGTGTAGAGTGCGTGGGTAGGTGGTGCAAAAAATGGAAATACAAAAAAAGTAAAAAATTATTTTTAGGAGGTTTGCCGGGGGGAGGGTGGGTGACTGTAACGACCCGACTAGCCGCTTTGAACTTTCTGCACTTTGATCGCCAGTTCTCGGGCACGACTTGCCCCGTGTAATGTATTATGACTAATATAGATCGTTGGTTTTGGTTTCAGGAAAATCAGAATGAATTTGAAAGAATAGTTTCAGTTGAAAGCTTGGAATTTGAAAGGTTTGACCAAGAGTTGACTTATTTGTATATGAGCTCGGATCGGAATTTTTATGATTTTGTTAGCTTCGTAGGTGATTTATGACCTAGAAGTGCGATCGAAATTGGTTTTGGAGGTCCGGTGTAGAATTAGGCTTGAAGTGACGAAGTTAGTATTGTGGCGAATTCCGGTTGATAAGTGAGATTTTGATCCGAGGGTCGGAATGGAATTTCAAGAGTTGTTGTAGCTTCTTTATGTCAATTGGAATGTGTGTGCAAAATTTCATGCCATTCAGACGTAGTTTGGTTGGGCTTTTGGTTGAAAGTGTATTTCAGAAGTTTTTGGAAAACTTAGGCTTGAATTCGATGAGTTTTGGGTAATTTGACATTGTTTGAGGTATTTTGATGATTGGAACAAGTTTGAATGAGGTTTTAGGATGTGTTGGTGGCTTTAGCGGAGGTCCCGGGGGTCTCGGGTGAGTTTCGGATGGTCAATTGGACCATTTTTGGTATTTTGAAGTTGCAGATTTTTGTGTTCAGTTGTTGCAGAAATTAAGCTTTCGCAATCGCGTGGGGTGCACCGCGATCACGTAGAAGGATTGAGGAAGGCCGGGAATTTCGCCTGCACGTTCGCGATAAGGGCTTGCATTCGCGGAAGACTGGGATGTAATGTATCGTGTTCGCATGAGTACAATCGCGATAACATAGAGGAATTTGGGGTCTGAGGATCTTTATGCATCGCGTTCGCGTGGATTTATCCGCGTTCGCATAGGTTTGCAGTTCTGAGTATCGCGTTTGCATGGACCTCACCGCGTTCGCGTAGAGTAAATTGGAGGGCCTGGTGATTTGTGCTTCGCGATCGCATGGCTTGTGCAGCGATCGCGGTGAAGGAACGGTCAGTACTAGGCAAAATGTTTTAAGTCATTTCATCCACGATTTTGGGGCTTATTTCCCCCATTGTTGATCATTGTGAGAGCTTTTTGAAGGAAATTAAATAGGGATTCAAGAGGAATCGACTGGAGGTAAGAATCTTGGTCTTAAAAATTCGTTTATATTGTGAAATCCACCTAGAAATTCATGGAAACTAAGCTAAAATGGAAGAAACTAGGGCTTGGGATTCTGAAATTTGATTTAGGGATTTGAAGGACCATTTGAGGTCGGATTTGAGAACTTTTGGTATGTATGAACTCGTGAGGAGATAAGGAACTCGTTGATGTAAAAAATTACTGAGTTTTGAGGAGTGGGCTCGGGGCTCGAGTTTTGGTAATTTCGGGATTTGTGCCCGCTATTGATTTGTTTTCGCTTGGGCTTTGTTCCCTTAGTATATTGTGATGTATTATTTTCGATTTTGGATAGATTCGACGCATGTGGAGGCCTATTTGAGGGGCAAAATCGTCGCGAGCTAGGGATTTCGTCGGTTCGAGGTGAGTAATGATTGTAAATAATATTCTGAGGGTTTTAAACTCCGGATTTGCACATCGTAGTGCTATATTGAGGTGACTTGCATGCCAAAAAGCGAGCGTGGGATAGAGCACCATTGGGGATTGTGACTTGGTCCATCCCAATTGACGAATTTACCGTTTATTTGACTAGAACTTACTTGTTATCATCATGATTTGGGCTGATTGCCATATTTGGGCTTCGTGCCAACCATTTGCACCATTCGGGGACTATTATCACTGTTTTGACTCATTAATTGAACTCAGTCATGCTATTTTCCACTATTTTGCAACTCAGCCATTTATACTCAGTTTTGAGACTTAAATGATACTTCTAAATGATGTTTTGGGCTGTGAACTACTATTTTACTAATGTCCGAGAGGCTTGTGATGATTTTATCTGACTGAGTGAGGCCGAGGGCCTGTGTTGTGAGGATAGCTATGGGATCGGGCTGCGCGCCGCAGCAGTGTTATACTGGTACCGATATAAGGCCGAGGGCCTGGATTTGATTCCACGAGATGGCTTGATATTGCGCTTGGGACGTAAGGGGCCCCTCCCGGAGTTTGCACACCCCCAGTGAGTGTCGTCGACGAGATATATGGATCGGACTGCACGCCACAACGGTTACTATATGATACTGATCTATGTGTTTACTTTGTTTCATTTCTCTGCCATTATCAGTTGTCTGTGTCACTTCACGAGGTATCTACTTGATTGCCTGGCATTATTTGTTGAGTGAGTGTTGTGCCCAAGGGGCAGGTTTCTGTGCTTATCTGCACTAATTGCTTTGCATTCATTTGCATAACTGTTGAAAAAGTCATTTTCAAAATAGGTTTAAACTGAGCTAAGATGTTTTCTAAAGATTTCACAACTTCACTGCCTTTTTCTCAAGGGGTTTAATACTACTTCTATACAACATGATGATTTGCCTTATGTAATTTCTTACTGCTCAGTAATTATTTACTGTTATTATTTACTGAGTTGGATTACTCACTTTACTCCCTGCACCTCGCATGCAGATGTAGGTATTTGTTCCCCCGATTGCTGGTTTTGAGCTGATCGGGGGCTAAGTTATCGGAGTTTAGCGAGGTGACTGCCAGCGTTCGCAGCACCACATTTCTTCCTTTGTTTATCAGTCCTATTTTGTATATTTCAGACTTTGTAGTTGTATTCATACCTTAATAGATGCTCGTGACTTGTGACACCCCAGTTTGGGTTGTGTTGGGTTGTACTTCCGCTAGTTATTATCAATAAATCATATTTAAACTGCTTATGAACTGTTCAACTATTTTAAAAGGATGAATTGGGTTTAGTTGGCTGGCCTTATCCCCATGAGAGGCGCCATCATGATCGGGTCCGAGTTTGGATCGTGACAAGTTGGTATCAAACCTAGGTTACATAGGTCTCACGAGTCATGAGCAGTTTTAGTAGAGTCTCGTGGATCGGTACAGAGACGTCTGTATTTATCCTCGAGAGGCTGCAGAATACATCACAATACGCTAAGGGAACAAAGCCCAAACGAAAACAATCAATAATGGGCACAAATCCCGAAATTACCAAAACTCGAGTCCCCGGTCCACTTCTCAAAAATTAGAAATTTTTACATCAATAGATTCCTTATCTCCTCACGAGTTCATACATATCAAAAATACAAAAATCGGAGTCCAAATGACCCCTTAAATCCCCATTTAAAGGCCTCTTAAACTTAAGCCCTAATCCTCCATTTTTGCCCTTTAATTCCTTCAATTACAGCCTTAAATTCATGAAATACAACCATAGAATGGAGTTTTAGGTCCAAAATTCCTTACCTTAACAAAGTCTCTTGATTTCTCTCTTCGGAATCGCCCAAAAAGCTCCAAGGTCGAAAGCAACAATGGTGAAATAACCCAAAATCGCGAAATGAAATAACATATATGGTCTGCCCAAGCCTTTCTGCATCTGCGGTCCAAAACCTGTTTCTACAGTTCTTCACTTAACACCCAAAATCGCATCTGCGATTAAACTTCCGCATCTGCGGCTTCGCAGATGCGGCCTTCTCGACCGCTTCTGCGGTATCTGCTCACCTCGCCAATTTCGCTTCTGTGATAAATCACCCGCATCTGCGGCTTCGCAGATGCGGCCCCGTTGACCGCTTCTGCGAAAATTGCCCATCAAACTAACTCTCGCATATGCAGCCTCCCTCCTTGCACGTGCGAAACGCACCTGCGGTTCCCAAGCCGCAGGTGCGAAAACAACAGAAGCAGCCGATTTTGGTGAAATTTCATAAGTCCAAATTCTTCCCATTAGCCATCCAAAATCACCCCCGAGGCCCCCGGGACCTCAACCAAAAGCACCAACACCTCCGATAACATCATTGAAACTCATTCCAATCATTAAAATACCTCAAACAATACCAAAACCATCAAATTACATCGAATTCAAGCTTAAGTTTCCAAAAACTTCTGAAATACACTTTCGATTAAAAACCCGACCAAACGACGTCCGAATGACCTAAAATTTTGTACACACATCAAAAATGACATAGACAAAGCTACAGCAACTCTCGGAATTCCATTCCGACCCTCGGATCAAAATTTCACCTATCAACCGGGATTCGCCAAAATACTAACTTCGCCAATTCAATCCTAATTTTACATCAGACCTCCAAAATTAATTTCGATCACGCTCCTAAGTCAATCAACCAACGAAGCTAACCAAATCATAAAAATTTCGATCCGAGCTCATATACAGATAAGTCAAACTCTTGGTCAAACCTTTCAAATTCAAAGCTTTCAAATGAGACTGTTCCTTCAAATTCATTCTGATTTTCCTGAAAACCAAAACTAACGATCTACATCAGTCACAATATATTACACGTGGCAAATCATGCCCGAGAACTAGCGATCAAACCGCAGAAGCTTAAAACGACCGGTCGGATCGTTACAATAAGGAATCATTGCAGTTGTAGACGTCCTTATTTAGGCGCGCTAATATTGGGAATTCCTTAATTAATTGTCTAGTTTTAATGGATTTGATGTCATCTTTTTAAAATATTTAATTACTTGGAACTCAACTGAAAGAATTAAAAATATACAAGTTGTTCTAGGCTGTCAACATTTATGTCTATCGTAATAATATTGCAGATGCATGTTAGTAAGAAAAAGGTGGATGATTTAGTACTATTTTGGACAAAACTATGTATCTAAAATGTGAAACATATATTTCAGGGGAAGCGTGTCGAGTCCAAATATGTATCCAGTTTGTAGATATTTTGTAGATAATTGTAGATTATTTATATTCTGATTGCAGATGCTTTATTTTCTGTTTTCACAAATAAAAACGACTAAAACTTCTACAAATCTTCTGTAAAAAAATGCAATTATGTCGATAATCCCAATTATGCTACAATTAAATAAAAATTGGGATATTAAAATTCAATATACCTAGTTTTGTAGATAAATTATAGATGCTTTATTTTCTGTTTTCACAAATCAAAAATGACTAAAACTTCTACAAATCTTCTGCAAAAAAATGCAATTATGTCGAAAATCCCGATTATGCTGCAATTGAATGGGAATTGGGATATTAAAACTCAATGTACCTATTTTGTAGATATTTTGTAGATAAATTGTAGATTATTTGTATTTTGATTGTAGATGCTTTATTTTCTGTTTTCATAAATCTAAAACGACTAAAACTTCTATAAATCTTCTGCAAAAAATGCAATAATATCGAAAATTCCAATTATGTTACAATTCTGTGATTCTCCTATATGCTCTTGTTACTCCTTACAAAACTGCTATGCTAAATAAGGAATCCAAAAAAATATGATGATGGGATAGATCTTCTTAAGCAAAATCCTTCAAAGAACTGTTACAAGAAAATTGACTTTTGCCAACAATTGAAGCATCAAAAGAAAAAGATAAAAAGATCTGTTCGAGCTCAGAACATATTGAGAATCAGACTCTAGGAGATAAACCTTAATGTGAAGGAACCTGAAATCATAATCATCAAATCAACCAAGCTTGTGCTCATCTCCCCCGGGCACAAAAACATTGGGACAAGATTGCAGAGACGCCGACAGTGCCTTGGCTATGAAAGAAATAATGGGATTTTGATATAGAAATCATGGGTGTGGGAAGAAAACGTGGTTGAAGGTGTGAGAATTGGAGAGAGAAACGTGGGGGGAGTGGTGTTAGAAGAAATATACGGTACCATTAAATTAGGAGTGTAATTAATACCCTTAAAAATCACTAATGGCATATAATTGATAATTAGATATACTAAATATAATTATATCAAACCTTAAATATTGAGGGTAATATAGTTTCCTATATGGCATGGGAATATAAAAATTCCTACAATTATAATGGGTTAACTTGGGCTCGACCCAAATCGACACATGAGCTAAAATATTTTTAGCCCAACACCTTAATCTCTAGGCGGGTTGGGAGGGTTTGGGCTTAAATTTCCACCCCTAGGCGCGAGGCTTGCTCTCTCCTTAACTATTTAAGAGCTAGAAGAAGTGCTTCCGCACCAAAAAATTTCTTTTCCTATCCAATAAGGGACAAAAATCCTTTGTAAAATGAACTAATTAAAATTTTCATTTCCCTCCCTTTCTTTTTCCACCATTTTTCATTCACATCTAATTAACAAAGCCTAACACCACTAAAATATTAGATAATCTTGGCAGTTTTTTTCTGTTAATTCTAAGGCTGGCAAACGGGTCGGGCCTGGATTTTTTTAAAATATTTTTTTATCTAAGGCAGTTTCTTGTAAATTATATTATATAGTTGTGATTTAAAATATTTTAATTCAAATTTAAAAGACAAAATATTATAAAAAGTATTCAAAGAAATGCGATATAATTTTTATTATTATGACATTAAAAAAACATGGTCAATCCTTCTTAGTCTCCCCTCCCCCTCCATGGAATGAGCACAACTAAGGTGCTAATACCACCATTGAGAAGAAAAAGAAACTAATCAAAATCTGCCAAAATACAAGTTACATATATTAATTTTACATGGTATCTCTTACAAATTTCATAAATCCATCTAGGTTCGGAGGAATTTCCGTTGGTGGTGGCGGAAAAGAAGCTTGTTCATCACTGCTTCTGGGCGAAGCTACATCCTCCGCAAGTTCAACTAGCATTTCGTCGTAAGCTTCATCTACCTCTGGTTGTGATTTAGCAAGTCCAAAATTTCTTTGTTCCGAACAGATCCAATCTCTAAAAGTACTGATTTTTTCAAGCTCTCCTCATTGATGCTCTATAATCACCAAGTTGAAGTCTTGCTTGACTGAAAGCGCTCTCTGATGCCACTATTGAAGCTTGAATGATTAAAATGTCTCGGGCTATCCTTGAAAGGATCAGAAAGTATTTTTTTTGTCCTTCCACCATTCCAAAGATTAAATGAGTTGTGGGGATTCACTTTCTCAAGTCCCTGTGACAAATAAACTCCAAGCTCATTTAGTTGTGAACAATCACTAGTGCTACAACCTTGAGAACCCCTGAACCCAGTCCAAGCAGTAAGTGCTCTTACTCCTGCAGTTCTTTTAGATGATTAGAACTAGAACAAAAAGGAGTTGGAACATTTAGTCTAGCATTATCTATTGCAATTTGATAAGCACTATAAATATTTTGAGCACTTATTTTAATTGAGGCTTGTGTGTCCGAAAGTGTAGACAACTCCATTATAAATTGATACCAATATTGAGGACCTCCTAATTTCATAGTAGGGTTTAACAAGGCAGCAACACCATAAATAGGGAGAATAGGGAAACAATATTTTTTAAATTTCTTTCTCATAGAATCAATAGCTTCTTCATAAATTTCTCCACCCTCTAAAAAATAAGCAAATAAATTTGCAAGTTCTGCAACATAAACTAAATTGTTTGAAATAGTAGGATAATATAGCCCAGAAAATTCATTTGTAGCAACATGAAATCTTTCTAAAATCTACAAGCATTTTAACATTAACCCAATTCGCATTTGTAAGGTTCTCATCATCACCACTTCATGAGCATTAAATGTTGAGTTTATGGGGTTTTTATATTCATATACAATAACTAAACTTTCATACATGTAATTTCATCTAGTTGGACAAGGTTTAGGAACCTTTCTTTCTCTTAGGCCAAATTCATTACTTCTTTTAAAATATTTTCTAAGTCTACTTCTACGGTTTGAATAAAAAAGCCAGCAATGATCCATTTTAACCTTTTCAATTTCAACATTTAATATTCTCATACCATCACCCATAATTAAATAGTAAATATGACACATACATCTAACATGAAAAATATTACTAAATGCAGGATTTAGTGTAGTGGTAAGCAAGGCTACAACATTAGTGTTACTAGTAGCATTATCCATTAAAATTGACATTGTTTTATCACTAATGCAAAAATATCTACAAATATTCATAACCGTGCTAGAAATAAATTGCCATGTGAGACGTGAATTAATTATTCTATAAGTAATAATGCGCTTTTGCATTATCCAGTCCCCATCAATACAATGACTTGTAACATTAAGATAATCACAGTCATTACCACTTCTATCAATATCAGTAGTAATAGCAACACGACAATTAATATGAGTAAATAAATAGCGCAACTATTATTCATATTCATGTTTATATTTATAAATATCGGTCTTTACGGTTGTGCGAGGCCATCCTTTATAAGTAGGATCAAAAATTCTTCCAATATAATGCACAAAGTGAGGGTTAGAAGGAAAACTATAGGGTAAGCACATAACAGTAACCATTTTTGCTAATTCTTCCCTATATTTTCTTGGTTCATAATATAAAATATCACCGGTAACAGTGTTAATTTCTGGTTAAAATTGAATTGACCCGGTACTAGGGTCAGGCTGACTAGGTAGACTTGTCCCCCGACCGCAGCTTTCATTCGATTATATTTAACTTTATCTTGAGGGTGTAACATCCTCCCCCACCCCCATAATTAAAAGCTAACTTTTTGCACAAGTTTTATATTTAACTTTATTTTTTTCTCTTATTTTAATAAAAAAGGCCAAACAAGATATGCTTCGGCCCGTTTAGAAGGTTGTCTAGAAAAAGTAGGGGTGGTAACCGGGGCATCATTAAGATTAGTTGGGTTAACTTCAGCAATAGGACTAGTGGGTGTATCGCCATCCGATTGCGTTTAATCTAAATTAATTTTCTGTCTGTCTTCTTCATCAATAGTTGGATTACCATAAAGAGAATTCTTATATTCAGGCACCACCAACATTATGCACATATTGACTCTCAATAAATTGTAATAAAGAATTATCACTATCAAGAATAGTAGCAGGTGGAGGGCGGATATGGGATTTGGGTAGGGGAGCCCGTGAAATTAGAGGAGAAATAGATTGGCCACTAGATTCACCACTCTTGGATTTTTTCTTATTTTTACTAAATATTTTTTTTAAGGAATAGGCCATCTTAATTATAATTATACAAAGTAAATAAATAAATAAAACTATAATATTAACAGTAAAGAGTTGGAATGGGTTTACCGGATTGACGAACAACTTGTTGAAAATTAATTATCGTTGAAGACTTGAATACTTCAATTCACCAACTTTACAATTTTTCACTCAAATTGCAACAATAAAGTAACCAATTATAAAAAAAAAAAAATTAGAGAGAAATTGATGGTTTTGTGAGAAAAATAAAAGAATAAGGGGGTATTTATAGTTGAAAATAAGAAAAAAAATATAATTATAAAAAGTTTAGGGTTTAAACAAAGTTGGGGGTGGGGGGTTAAATGGCTATTTTGCAAAGCCCAAACGGCTATTTTTGCAGGCCCAACGAACATATTTTAAATAAGCCAACGGTCAGATTTATTTTGGAATTTTTTAAAAAAAATTTAGCCGTTGGGGCCGGTTAGGACCCGTTGAACAGGCCCACTTAGGACCCGATCCCAGGCCCAAACGGTCCGATCCTAATAGTTTTTTTGGCTTAACCGGCCCACTTAGCAGGCCCACCCCTAATCCCGGGCTTAAACGGTTAGGCCCGTTTAGGCCTACTACCCTAATGGATTCGCGGGCCTCGCCAGTCCCGGGCCTAATCAGCCCACTTGCCAGCCTTAGTTAATTCAGAGGCCAACTTTATAAGGAAGTTGAAAAAATATTGGAGAATATTTTTCTTGATGCATTTCCTTCATTCTCTAAGGCTAGGATATCTTTACTCTCATTCCAAGTTTATCTCTAATAGTATTCTATATATTGTTAGCAACGGACTTCTTGCAAGCTAGGCAACTACAGTGAGAATGTTGAGAGAACACAAGCAAGAAGTATTTCTGTGAAGCAAGAAAGACAAACTGCAGGATTAAGCTCAAGCAATTGAATCTATTTTAATTCTGTCGGTTTCTTCCGTAAGAATGTATGGACTTGCATATATATATTTTGTATTAAAATTAATTGTATATTGGTTGTTGTTGTCAAAAGGTTTACCGAAATTGAATGTAATCTATTAAGACACGATTTTATGTGTAGATACTCGCACGTAAAGAATGGGCTAAATTAGAAATACATTAGATTGTGCCCTATTAATAGGGTTAGGAAGGTGATTACGGCTTACGTCTTCATTTGGAAGACTACTAACCTCTAGACAGAAGAATTACAGATGTTCTTATAAATTCGGGTATGCTTCCACATCTAATTTTACTTTCTTGATGATTTGATGGGGTAAAAAATAAAGGATTTTATCTTTAAAATAATTTGGTTCTGGCAATTGATATCAGAGAGCCTATAACATGTCGGATCATTGAGATTCGATTTTTGTTAAACATTTGAAAATGAAAATAAAAAGATTGATTGTGGCTTAGATTCTGTGAATTATCAACTATTGCAGTGATGTAAATTTTAAATCAATCAATGTCTTATCTCCTAAAGGTTCAAAGGAAAGGAAAATAGTAAAGTATATAGAATTTGTGGTTAACACCGTCACTGCAGCGCACATGTGTAATTAAGAAGTCCGAGTTTTGCCTTCTTAGAAAGTTTATGTTTATTAGTGCCGTCGGAATCCCTCTTTGGGCACTTTAAGTGCATTACAAATTTTTTATATTTTTTAATTTATGGTGTATTAAAATAAATAGAAAAAGGGTTTAAGAACAAAATGTTTGGAAGTGGCGTGATTTAACTATAGAGATTGGAGGTTTTGCCCCCTCCTCCTCGTGATATTACAGAAAGGCAATTGAAAAGCCTTTTACGATTATGCATTAAATAATTTCTTTCAGTAATATATATATATATATATATATATATATATATATATATATATATACACACGACAACAATCCAGTATAATTGCATTTAGTGGGGTCTTGGTAGGACAGTGTGTATACAGACCTTACCCCTGCCCTGAGATAGAGAGGTTGTTTCCACATAGACCATCAGCATCATTTCCTCTAAGAACTTCTCACCTTGCTCTTGGGGTGTTGAAGTTACAAGTGGTCCAGTGACCCAACACAAAATTGAAGGCCCAACTGCCCAACACAAAACTGAAGGCCCAACATGAAATACTTAGTTGTACATATAAGTTAACTTACATGTGTAGCCACTTTCTTTGATAGAGATAGCCATTCTTTATTAGTTATATACAAAGTACATAGTTCTAGAAGATTTAGAAAAAAATTTATCTGTAATGAACATATCAGAAATAAGAGTTCATCTTTCTCTCTCTTCGTGAATAAGGGTTCACCCCTTTATTTCCTCAAATTACTTCGATCCTTGCGCGTAACATGGTATTAGAGCCCGGATTTGGGTGAATCGGAGCATCGCCCATCGTCCGATGTTACCCTTGACGGACAATTTTGAAGTTTTTTTTGGTTTCCCAGTGTAGAGTTTGATGACGTTTGTGGTTGTTTCCTATAAACTCTTAGTTCTACAAATTCAAAAATTTTGCTCCTTCGATTTGCTAGAGAAAGTTGCTGATTTGGTGGAGAAGGCTAGTATTTTCTTCAATTCTGCTATCAATTTTTGTTGTTCAATTTGAATTTGAAACCCTAGTTTCTTAAATTTGTTATGGCTCCATTAGAAACCTCATCTGATACTTCTACTTCTACCTTACCTAATAATTCGATTATTGCTGAGCCCTCAAACCCACTTTATCTATATCCTACTGACAATCCTGGTACTATCATTGTTGCCGATCGATTCAACGGTATGGGATACGGAAGTTGGAGAAGGAGAATGTTGATCGGTTTGTCGTCTAAGAATAAGCTCGGCATAATCAATGAGACTATTTCCAAACCTAATGCTACATCTCCATTCTATGAGCCTTGATGTAGATGTAACGACATGGTAATTGCTTAGATGCTGAATAGTTTGGAAGCTAAAATTAGGGAAAGTGTTATGTATAGAGAGTCAGCTGCAAATCTATGGAAGGACATTGAGAAACGATATGGACGGCCTAATGGGAGCAAAGTGTATCAGATCCGTAAGGCTCTATCATCTATTTCTCAAGGAGCTTCGAACATTACTTCCTTATTTTCCAGAATTAAGAAGTTGTGGGATGAGCTAGCATATTCCATAACATATCCTGATTGTGTGTGGGGATGTAAAAACGCCCTTCAAAAATTGGAAGAAGATCAGAAGCTTCACCAGTTCCTTATGGGTTTGAATAACAATTATTCTACTATCAAGAGGAGCATTCTGGCCATGAAACTTCTTCCTCACATAGACACTGCGTATGCTATGCTGGTTAATGATGAAAGTCAATGCGAGGCACAAGATTTAGTCCTATCTTTCTCTTCCGAGTCTGCTTCTTTCTCCACTGGTGTTCAGAAACCATATACTGGTTCTTCCCCTATTGGCATCAAGAAAACTTATTCACAAAAGGTTAATTTCGATTCTAAAAGGGCAAGTGTCATATGCAAGTATTGCAAAAAGCCTGGCCACACCATAGAAAAATATTACAAACTTCATGGGTATCCCAACACCTTTTAGAACACCGTCCAGTCCAATAGGTTTAAGAAGCCCGCTGGTTATGCTCATGTTTCAGAGGCTCAGAGTCTGGGACCAACAGATGAGCGTGCTTCTGATAATAGGATTGAAGATTCTGATTCTAAGAACCATGGTTTTACAAAGGAACAGTATGAACACTTGCTGAACATGTTTCAACAGTCCAAGGTCTCTCATGATGCTACTGCCTTTGGATCTGCCAACTTTGCAGGTTTGGTACATTGTGTTGATACTAGAAATTGTTGTGTGTTTTCTTGCAATCTTTCTCACTTAGTTGGTAAACCTTGGATAATAGATTCCGGTGCTACCAATCATATGACTCCTCAAAAATCTCTCTTAATAAATATTAAACCACTAGCAATCCCTTACCTTGTCATCCTCCACAATGGTTATAGAGTGAAGGTAACTTATTCTGGCACACAATGGTTATAGAGTGAAGGTAACTTATTCTGGCACACTTCCTTTATCTAATGACTTGATTTTGGAAAATGTTTTACTTGTACCTTCTTTCCAGTATAATTTAGATTCCCTACATCAGCTCTTATTACAACTTCGTTGTAATGTTTTGTTTTCTCCCTATGATTGTGTCTTACAGGGCCTTTCTCTGAAAAGGCCACTAGTTCTTGGTAAAATTTCAAATGGACTTTATCTGCTACACTCCACTCCTACCTCAATTTCTGCTACTTCAATTGGTAAAGCTATCAATGCTACGACTGCTGACTCTACTGCTTCTTCATTTTGTTTTGCTCCTGTCAACATTGCAAATACTATTGATGCTAATAAAACTGTTTCTACTTTTGTGCCTTCTACAAATGATTTTGTTCCTATTTTCAGTTTTGATATGTTTTGGCATCTTCAACTTGGTCACATGCCTTTCCATAAGATGAAGTCTATTACTTATATTAAGGATAAACTATCTAAGAAACAGTCTTTTGTTTGTGAAGTTTGTCCAATGGCTAGGCAGCAATGATTTCCCTTCCCTGATAGTTCCATTAAGACTACGAAGCCTTTTCAACTTATTCATGTGGATTTATGGGGTCCTTACCACACACAAATATATAATGGTCTTAGGTATTTTTTGACCATTGTAGATGAGTTTACTAGGGCTACTTGGACTCATTTGTTATCTACCAATTCTAATGCTTTTACTTTGTTAAAATCTTTCATATTTCTAGTCCAAAATAAGTTCCATTCTTCTGTCAAGTCTCTCAGGTCTGATAATGCTTTTGAGTTAGGATCTAGTGCTGAAGCCACCTCATTCTTCTCTAATCAGGGAATCATTCACCAAACTTCTTATCCACATACTCCTCAACAGAATGGAGTTGTGGAAAGAAAACACAAATATTTGTTAGAAACAACTAGATCCTTACTTTTTCAGTCTAAACTTCCACTAAAGTATTGGGGGATTGTGTGCTTACTGCCACTTATTTGATCAATAGGTTTCCTTTACCTCTTTTAAATCATAAAACACCCTTTGAGCTACTTTTTGGTATTCCTCATGTATACTCACACCTTAGATTTTTTGGTTGTTTATGCTTTGCTGCTGTGCCTAAGCCATATAGGGATAAATTTTATTCAAGGGCTATTTCTTGTGTGTTTCTTGGATATAGCATGACTAAAAAGGCCTTTAAGTTGTTGAATCTGACCAAACACAATGTTTTCTTTTCTAGAGATGTTCAATTTCATGAGTCTGTTTTCCCATA
This sequence comes from Nicotiana glauca, assembly GCA_026770625.1. Taxonomy (NCBI): domain Eukaryota; kingdom Viridiplantae; phylum Streptophyta; class Magnoliopsida; order Solanales; family Solanaceae; genus Nicotiana; species Nicotiana glauca. Next base: position 126,479 of record MU769695.1, read on the forward strand.
TTCTTCTCCCTCTGCTACTTTCCTTTTCCCTTATACTACGCATATATATGTTAATTTCTTTGTTCCCTCTCCTCAAGCTACCTCTGCTCCAGTTTCTGCTTCTACCTCTTCTCCATTTGTTCCTGTTGTTCCTGTACCTTTGAGGAGGTCATCTAGACCTACCAATCCCCCATCTTTTCTCAAAGATTATGTTTGTACCAATGTTTCTGTTTCTAAGGATACTAACTTTGTTCCTGAAGGTTGCTTGCCTGAACCACAATTCTATCATCGGGCAGTTTCTAACCCTGCCTGGCAGGATGCTATGATGAAAGAGTTTCAAGCATTGGAAGTTAACAATACCTGGACAATTATGCCTTTGCCTCCGGGTAAGAAAGCTATATCTTCTAAGTGGGTAACATAGAGCCAATGATAGTATAGATATATATATAAAGCTAGGTTGGTGATAAGAGGGGAAACCCAACAAGAAGGTATAGATTTCACTGAAACTTTTTCCCCAGTTGTGAAACTCACCACCATTAAGTGTTTGTTGAGTGTTACTGTTAAGAAACACTGGCCTATTTTCCAACTGGATGTCAATAATGCATTTTTGTATGGTGATTTAGAGGAAGAGGTATATATGAAAATTCCTCTTGGGTTGCAAGTTTCTGCTTCTTCTTCCACTCTAGTTTGTAAACTTAACAAGTTTCTTTATAGACTTAGACAAGCTTTCCGATAATGGTATGCCAAGTTGTCCACCGCCTTGCAATCTAGAGGTTGTATTTCTAGCAAAAATAATTATTCCTTGTTTGTTAAAGAGTGTGGGTTTTCTCTTACCATTGTAGCCATATATGTGGATGACATTCTTTTAACTGGTGATGATCTGTCTGAAATACAAGCCTTAAAATAATTTCTGGATGAGCAATTCAAAATTAAAGACCCAGGGGAGGCTCATTACTTCCTGGGACTACAAATCATCACGCAGCCTCAAGGTCTCCTTGTCACTCAACAAAAGTTTCTCTTGGATTTATTTGCTAACTTCAATTGTCTTCATGTTACTTCTGTGGTATCTCCTTTGGATGCTCATTTAAAACTCTCTGCTGATTCTGGTGATATTCTTCCTGACCCTTCTTTGTTCAGAAAGTTAGTTGGAAAATTAAATTTCCTTCAACACACTCGCCCTGACATTTCTTATAGTGTGCAGCACCTTAGTCAATTCATGGCACAGCCGAGGGTCCTACATTTTGAGGCAGCTTTGCATGTGTTGCGGTACCTTGTTGGTACACTTGATTTGGGGTTGTTGCTTAATGATTCTCCTTCTTTTACCTTGACTGGTTATTGTGATTCTGATTGGGAAAGTTGCTCTATTTCAAGGAAGTCCATCAGTGGCTATGTTTTATTATTAGGCGGGTGTCCTATATCCTGGAAGTCCAAGAAACAAGCCACTATTGCTCTATCTTCTGCTGAAGCAGAATACAGAGCCCTCCGACAGTTGGTTGCTGAAATTGTTTAGATTATTAGATTACTTGGAGAGTTTGGGGTCTCTTCTCTGCCTCTTGTTCCTGTTTTTTGTGATAATCATTCTGCTATACATATTGCTCGAAATCCTATATTTCATGAACGCACTAAGCACACTGAAATAGATTGTCACTTTGTGCGTGAACAGCTTCACTCTGGTCTCATCTGTCTGCATGCTATTTCCTCTACTTCTCAATTGGCTGATGTGTTTACTAAGTCTTTGCCAGGTGTTCAACATTGTACTTTCCTATCCAAACTTGGCCTTGTTCCCCATTCCATCTTGCGGGGGGTGTTGAAGTTACAAGTGGTCCAGCGGCCCAACAAAAAACTGAAGGCCCAACTTCCCAACATAAAACTGAAGGCCCAACTTGAAATGCTTAGTTGTATATATAAGTTAACTTATATGTGTAGCCACTTTCTTTGATAGAGATAGTCATTCTTTATTAGTTATATACAAAGTACATAGTTCTAGAAGATTTAGAAAAAAATTTATCTGTAATGAACATATCAGAAATAAGAGTTCATCTTTCTCTCTCTTCATGAATAAGGGTTCACCCCTTTATTTCCTCAAATTACTTCGATCCTTGCGCGTAACATGGGGAGACTCGAACTCACAACCTCTTGGTTGGAAGTGGAGGTTGCTTATCATCAGAGTAACAATATCCTTATATAACAACACTTCATCGTAGAAGTCAAGTTTTATAGTGAAGAAGGTTTATGGTAAAGAAGGTTAAGTGCCGGTCTTACGGCCTAAGATTCTGGTGGTGTACGTTGAAGATTATTTTATCATGAGGCTATGTAACTTGATACTCCCTCCGGTTCAAAATAAGATTTTTTATTGTTGTTTTCACACATATTAATAAATTTACATTTTAATATTAATTAGCAATAAAATTGATCATATTAATATTTACTATCTCTTCACATAAATATTCCTAACACATACTCCAATATTATTTATTCCAAGGGCAATGTATGGAAAAAATAATTAATTTATTCTTGAAATCTGAAAAATCACTTATTCTGAAGGTTAAAAATTACTTATTTTGGACCGGAGGGAATACAAATTAGGTTATTGTTAAAAAAGTTGCATCAAGTGTCGTTTTCACGTAAAAATAACATGGTATAGCTAGTTTTCAGACTGATCATTCAAAAATAGCCAGCGTTTACGAAGTCAATGAAAAATAGCCACTATTTTGCTGCAATAGAGATCGATCCAGCATAATATACTGGAGTTCGGTGCACCTGTGTATGAACTCCGGTATATTATACTGGACCGGTATACTTTGCCGATTCCAGTATAATATACTGGAGACTGGAGCACCTGTGCTCCAAACTCCAATATATTATACTGGACAATTATATTTGCTGGAACTCCAGTATATTATGCTGGAGTTCTAGTGTACTTATGTTGGAACTGGAGTTCCAGCGTACTTATCCTGGAACTCCAGTATAATATGTTGGAGTTCAAGCATACTTATGCTGGAACTCTAGTATAATATACTGGCGTAGTTTTCGGGTTTTGAACAGTGTTTTCGCTCAAATTTATCTTTACATAAAAAGTAGCTAAATTTCGATTACTTTTGAAATTGGGCTATTTTTGAACGACCAATTATAAATCTGGCTATTTTTAAATTTCTCCCCGTTTTCACGGCAAATTTACACGGACACGAGGTTAGCCCTCCTCTAAGGCCTACCGCCAGAAAAGCTTTGAATCCTTAAGTGATAGTATTATTTTATATATGTTTAATGAATGTATTTTCTTTATCGACAATATATAGAATAAGTAATGACATTATCTTTTGAGCTAAATCTTAAGCCAACAGTTTAAGATAACAATTGCACGGGGCGTCCTATTTGGTCGCGCCCATTTAACTTATATCTATTTTTTTTTTTTAAAGTTTTAATTTATACCCACTTCTTAAACAATTTCTGCCCCTTTTTCCTCGTCCTTCTCCTCCTTCGTTTTCTTAAGATATTTTAAACATTGTTCTTCATTTTTACGACTTATCAATAACAATGAATCAACTTATAACATAAGCTGCACGACTTATTTTTATTTTTTTCGCATTTTTTATGTAATCTTTTTTTTATTTGAATCAAATAAATTGATCTGTGGGGTTAAAGTAATAGTTTCACTTTATATCACTTAAAGTAAACTTTATGATTATTTGATTTATTTCAACTGAAGACACCTTATTCTAATGTAATTACTTATCTGCTCCATAAAAGCGTTCAGAAAGAAAATAAAAAATGAAGATCCAATATAGTATTTGTATGGGCCAAAAAACTATATAAGCTTTTTCAAAAACTTCAACTTATATAGTGCTGAAGTTTTTACAAATGAACTTAATAACGTCAGCATCTTCTGCTGAAGTTTTTGAAAAAGCTTATCCAGGACAAAAAAACTTCAGCTTATTTAGTGCTGAAGTTTTTGCAAATGAACTAAATAACTTCAGCATCTTCTGATGAAGTTTTTGAAAAAGTTTATCCAGGACAAAAGAACTTCAGCTTATTTAGTGCTGAAGTTTTTACAAATGAACTAAAATAACTTCAGCATCTTCTGCTGAAATTTTTGAAAAAGCTTTATGACAAAACTAATGAATCCCGTTGCTGAAGTTTTTACAAATGAACTAAAATATTTCAGCATCTTCTGCTGAAGTTTTTGACAAAAGCTTATCCAGGACAAACAAACTTCAACGTATTGCCTTTGTTACTTCAGGTCCGTCTACTAGAATGCTGAAGTTTTGCGTGATTGTCTTTGCTACTTCATCCCCGTGTGCTGAAGTTACGCGAAAAAGTGGGTACGCTTGTAATTTTTTTGCAAAGCGGGTCTAAGTTAAAACGTAACCTAAAAGGCGGATATAGATGCAAATACCCCCGGTTTAAGCAACTTAATTATTTTTGGGCCCACCGTTAATTTATTATGGCTTGAAAATTTATATGTTTCGGAGAATTTAAATTTGAATATTAGTATATTATATGTATGTATTTTGAGATGAATAAATTGAAACTAGATGTCGCCAATGTGACCTCTCTTGTTGAGATTTATTTATTTTGGAATATTAAAGGTTGTGTATATGTAATCTATGTGAACATTGATCAGCCCAAAAGAAGTTCAATGTTTAACATAATTGCATGTGCATTCTTGTGGTAGTAAACACATGATGATTATTTGGTTTTACGCGTGAATAATAAATCGGCCCAAAGGAAAATTTACTATTATCATCATATTCTTTTATTATGTGTTCGGTTACTATATCAAGATACCTAAACATTTTGTCAAAAGATGAAAAATTAATGGAGTGATGGGTACCTTGATATGGGGTTTACCGTTATTTAAATTTATTTTTATTTTGGTTTTAAGTATATGTGAGCTTATTTTGTTATTTATTGTTCTCTGATTCAACTAAAATTACTCTTGCAAATATTACTGTCAACATCAATTCAATTCCTATGTTGAATGGTTCTAACTTCAAGTCATGGCAAGAGAATCTCAACATAGTTCTCGGAGTCATAGATCTCGACCTTGCATTAAGGGTTGATTTTCCACCACCTCTTACATATAAGAGCATCTCTAATGAAAAGAGGGAGATGGAAGGGTGAGAGAGATCAAATCGCATGTGTATGATGATCATGAAGAAAGCCATTCCAAAAATATCCAAGGGTACTACGTCCGATAATGTAAGACGGCTAAAGAATTTATGGCTGAAATTGAGAAAGTATTTGTCAAGAGTGAAAAGGTTGAGATTGGTACACTCTTGACAAACCTGATTTTCAATGAGGTATCAAGGCAAAGGTAGCATCAGGGAGTACATCATGCAAATATCTCATCTTGCTTCTAAGTTGAAAGCACTTAAGTTGGACCTGTTCGAGGACTTGCTGGTGCATTTGGTTTTGATATCTCTTCCACTATAATTTAGCCAAATCAAGGCGAGTTATAATTGTCAAAAAGAGACTTGATCTCTAAATGAACTCATCTTATTGTGTTTAGGAAGAGGATAAAATGAAGCAGGAAAAGATAGAAAGTGCTCACTTAGACGATGTACCTAAGGACAAAAAGAAGGACAAGAAGAGAAAGAGTAAGGAAGTTGCGGATACAACAACACAAAAACAAATAAGCACCAACTACATATGGTTATTTCTTTTGTAAAGCTACAGGTCATAAGAAGAAGGATTATATCGACTATCACGCATAGCGTGCAAAGAAATATACACCTCTTAATTTTATTTGTTCTAAGGTTAATATGAATTCGGTACCCAAACACAGATGGTAGATAGATTTTTGGATAGCAATTCACATCAATATGTCAATATAGGGTTTCCCTAACTATTGAAAGCCTGATGATGGTAAAAGATATATTTATAATGGTGATGGCAAGTCGGTGGAAGTGGAAGCAATTAGAAATTTTAGATTATTGTTAAGAACCGATTTTATTATAATTTGAACAAGTCTTATGTTGTACCACTTTTTTAATGGAATTTGATTTATGTTTATGCATTAGACAAGTTTGATTATTTTTATTTATTAAAAAAAATTATCTCTTTCATAATTCAAAATTGGTTGGTCCCGGTTCTTTATCATATTACATTAATCTGTACTTACTTGATGTGATTACTTCGTGAACCTTGCATGTAAACATAACTAGTAATAAGGATAAATTAATCATCCAGTAGTTAACTTCTTTATGGAATAAGAGATTAGGTAATATCTCTAAAGGAGAATCAAGAGACTTCTGTCCAATAATATTTTTTATCCCCTTAATTTTTTAGAATTTTTATCCCACTACTAAAGCTACTTTTTCCAATTATGTGAGATTCTTTGAGGATGTTGACTTTGCAATTTCGGGGGGGGGGGGGGGGGGGGGGAAGTTAAGGACTTTTTTTTTTAAAAAGGAACATATTAATATCCATCTAATTATTATTGTCAATACTAAGGAACAACTTTTTATACCTAACATTAGTCAAGAAGCAAATTCGGATCAAAGACAATGTCATTCAGTCCGTTCTTCAAGAAGTAGTTCCCAAAACAAACCTCTACAATCTCAAGAATAAATTTCAATCAAAAAATCATCTATGGAAGTAAGAAAATGTCTCATTAATAGTATTACCAATTTCTTCAAAGTTATCGTCTTATTTGGATTCGAGATAAATATTGTCCATTATTATATATACCACAAATTTAGTGGGAGTAAGTATATTATTTTATTGTCGGATGTATGATTAGTACGTATGAATATCTCATCTAATTTAGGTACGTCCGTCAAATATTTAAATAATTTATAAACTTATCTGTTGAAAGCAGCTTAATGTTTCAAAAGGTAATTACAGAGAGCAAATCTTTTATTCTCACATAAAGAAAGTCGAAAAAATTAAAGATAATCATGTATTCGGATATATATTTCATTAGATATTGATATAATATGACATACTTGATTGATGAGCTATATAAGAAAGAGTGTTAAATGAACACTCATAGCTCTTTTCACCGTGCTAGTTAATTTATAACATATTATGTGGCATCTGATTATGGAATATGACTGCATTTTTGTCACTGATTGCAAATATATGGATAAAGTTAAATGGACACTTAAGTTATTTTATGACAATAAGATATCAGTCTTGTATTCCAATAATAACATAAATTCGGTAAAGTCAAAGCACACTGATATAAAGTTTCTGATTATTAAAAAAAGAGTTCAGAGTGATTAGGTATTTATAGAGCATATTGGTACAAACTCTATAGTTGTGGATCCATTAACTAAGGGACTACCACTCAAGGTCATTCATGGGCACACTGCTCATATGGTTGTGATGTCATTTAAGAATATTCAGTTTCAGTGGGAGTTTATAATCATTCAAATGTTCTTTATAGGCACAATTGGGTTTCAGTTTTAGGATATTTGAGGTTATTTCTGCAAAAATAAAGTACTCAGTTTATTTTTTACTCTGACTTGTTTTTCAGTTGGACCAGTTGTAAAATAGGTGTGCTTGGATCACAATGAATGTAATGTTCATGCTACGCATCCATACTTGATCTATATCATTTGATTTTATTGGTATTCGTGATCAAGGAAGGTTTAATAGTGATGAATGTAATAAAAGTTGCATTGGTCCAATATTGACATGATTGGTGGACGAGATTGTTCGAAGATACTTGATTTATGATAGCAAATTGTGTGTGTGTGTGTGTATTTCAAGTGGGAGATTGTAAGAATGTGTGGACTTGCAATATATTTCATATTAAGAGTAATTTTATGTTTGTTGCTTTTATTAAAAGGTAGATCCAAATTGAAAGTGATCTATTAAGGTTTTAAAGTTATATGGATCTATAAGACGCTTTCTAAAGAGTGAGGTTTTATGTGTAGATAACCGGAGGTAGTTTTTAATTTAAGGATGAGTTAAATTAGAAATACATAAACTTGTTCACCTATTAATAGGGTTATGGTCCCCAAAGCAGACGTAGGATTTTCTTTCTAGCATCCCAACATTAGGAAGGTGATTGCGACTTACGTCGTGATTTAGAAGACTACTAACCTCCAGACTGAAGAATTACAGCTGCTCTTATGAATTCAAGTACGTTTCCGCATCTAGTTTTACTTTCTTGATAATTTGACAGATAGGTTTAGGTAAAAGATGAAGGACTTCATCTTTAAAGTAATTTGGTTCTAAAATTTTCTAGATCTTCGTGTTGATGTTTTGAGTTGTAATCTTATTTGCTTATTTAGAAGTATTGTGTAAGATTTTCCTCGGTGAGCTCTTTTGTCTTTAGGCTAAGAGTTTTAGCCTGGAGGTAGTAGCTACAATTATATTAATTATAGAATGCTAAGTGGCGAAAGTCTAGACTCTTAGGTCATAAAGTGTTTTGTAAATTGAAACTGCTGATCATTGTTTTAGTGAAGTTTTGAAAGAGAAATCTCGAAATTAAGCCATGATTTTTATTCTTTTGAATAAAGAGATTTTTCAATTAAAAATTCTTGTATTATTTATTTTACGTACTTATTCATTATTGGGATCAGAAGAACCAACATTAAAACCTTGGGTCTAGTGGTAATAAGTGAACTGTTGGGGTTTTGGTAGGCAAACCTTTAATAGGTTAACAAAACTATTACTCTATCCATTCACTTTTACTTGTCCATTATTCTAAAAATAAATTTTTACTTTTACTTGGTCATTTTCACATATCAAGAGAAAAATATTTTATTTTCCTCTTTTGTTCTTAGCATTAATTACTCACCCTAAATTATTATTCAAATCCATTAAGACTATACACCAATTAGTATAGGCATGGTAAATTATGCACTTTATTTATTATTTCTCAATGGGCGCAAAAAGTCAAAACGTGACAAGTAAAAATGAATGGATGGAATAATATACTATGTCTCCCCCTCCCCCGCCCTCCCCAAGTTGTATATAAGTGGTGTACTGAACTGATTGAGAGAAGAATGATAATCACAAATCAGTGACTTGAGTGAAGAAGGAGACGCAACAGAAGAAGATAGAAGAATCAAGAGAGAAGAGAGTAAAGAGAGAATTAATCAATCTTTATTATTGAACTTACTGAAAATAATAATGTACACCATTATTTATACTATCTAGCTAGCTTAAACTTAAGTAATCTAAATTAACTAACTAACTAAATCTGGTAATAGTGTATTAATAGAATAACTCTTTATGAGCTTTGAAGTATACTTTAACACTTCCCCTCAAGCTAGAGGGCATAAACATATTAAATGTCCCTAGCTTGGAGATCAGATATTGATGCTGAAATTTGCTCAGTCCTTTTGTGAATATATCTGCAGGTTGTTCCTTTGTACATATGTACTCAGTTTTGACCATGCCTTGTTGACTCTTTTCTCTTATAAAATGACAATCTATTTTTATGTGTTTCGTTCTTTCATGATAAAATGGATTGGCTGCTATTTGGATGAAAGCTTTACTATCACAAAAGATAGTAACTGGTTGATCATTTTTCACATCAATTTCTTTTAATAACCCAGTAGCCATGTTAATTCAGCAACAGTAGATGCTAGACTTCTGTATTCTGTTTCAGCAGAACTTCTTGAAATTGTTGTCTATTTCTTAGATTTCTATGAAATCAGTGATTCTCCTAGCTTGATTAAATAGCCTGTAACTGATTTTCTGGAGTGTGAACAGGCTACCCAATCAGCATCATAATAAGTTGTGATTGTTTCATTGTTATTGTTAGACAAAAGGATACCTTGTTCTGGTTAACTCTTGATGTATTTCATAATTCATAATGCAGCTTCCATATGAGACTTTTTTGGCTATTGTAGATACTGACTGAGAGTTCGAACACTATAGGATATGTCAGGTCTAGTAACAATTAAGTATAATAGTTTACCTATGAGTCTTTGATAGCTACCTTGATATGCTAGTACATCATCTTCTGCTAGTTTGTTTTGGCAGAAATGTTCATCAAATTCTCTTGTAGTGAGTTTTATGTTTGTGTCCATAGGTGTGCTGACAGGTTTAGATGCTGCTAATCCATGTTCAGATATTAGTTTCAAGGAATACTTTCTTTGATGCATTAGGATTCTTTGCTTTGACATTGCAAATTCTATTCCAAGAAAATACCTTAGTTTTCCTAGATCCTTTATTTTGAAAGTCTATTGAAGAGCTTCTGTTGTATCTTGTATCAGTTTCAGATTGTCTCCAGTTAGAAGCATATCATCTACATATACTAACATAATATTAGTTCCATTTTCAGTTTTCTTAACAAATAATGAATGATCATATGGGCTTTATTTGAATTGAAACTTCAATAAGGCTTCTGTCAGCATTGAGTTCCACTCCCTTGGTGCTAGTTTAAGTCCATACAAGGATTTTTTGAGTCTTCACATAGGTTTATACTCCCCTGACTCTTAAATCCTTATGGATTATCCATGTAAAACTCATCATGAAGATCACCTTGCATGAATGCATTATAGACATCCATCTGATGCACATGCCATTTTCTAGAGGCTGCAATTGCTAATACAATTCTGATTGTTACCATTTTAACCACTAGAGAGAAGGTTTCTTGATAATTTATGCCTTCTCTTTGACTATATCCTTTAGCTATAAGTATAGCTTTGAATCTCTCTATCTCCCCTATAGCCTTATATTTAATTTTGTATATCCACTTGCACCCTATAGCAATTTTTCCTTATAGCAAAGAAACAACTTCCTGGGTGTGATTGTTTTCAAGGGCTTTAATCTATGATTTTATTGCATCAACCCATCTAAGTTCTCTAACTATTTCTGCATAAGAGTTTGATTTAGTTGTTGTGGAAAATGTATATACGTAGGCTTGATACTTTAGTGAAATATTTTTATAAGACAAATAGTTTGATATTGGATAGTTGACATCATGATGCACATTTAAGGAAACAAAGTCCTTTATCCATATTGGAGGATGTTTTTCCCTACCAGATCTTCTAGTAGTGTAGTTTTGTTGATTCTGCTAATTATCTACTGAGGCAGTGGGAAGAATAGTTATTAAGTGATCATGTTGTAGATGTGCAGTGGCAAATTCTATGATAGCTTGTGAGTTTGAGTTAAGAACCTCTTCTGCATTTGTATCTATGTAGTCTGCTTCATAGACTTGAGTGTTTGAAGGTTGAGAAAGGCCAACAACCTACTGATTGTAATCCTCAAATTGTCTAAGTTAGGTTGGGATACAAATATAGGAGATGAGGATGTAGTAGTATTCCTGAATAGAAATACGTCTTCCCTGTAAATAACATCTCTTCTTACAAAAAAATAATTAGTAGTTAAAGTATATAAGACACAACCTTTTTGTTCCTCTGAGTAGCCCATTAATATTGTAGACTTAGCTCTTGGTTTCAGTTTGTCTGATTCTTGTATAATTTTGGCATAACAAATACACCCTATAACTCTTAAATAAATCAGTCAAGGTTTCTTTTGTATAATTTTTCAAAGGGTGAAACTCCTATAACTGATGAAGGCAGTTTGTTAATTATGTATACAATAGCTAGAACACAATGACCCCAAAATTTAATAGGTATATTGGCCTGAAATCTGATGGCTCTGGTTACTTCTAGTATGTGTCTATATTTTCTCCCAGCTACTCCATTTTGCTGAGGGGTATAGGCACATGTTCTCTGATGAATAATACCTAATTTCTTAAACATATTACTGTAGATAGTATTAATAAATTTTGTTCAATTGTCTGTTCTTATTATTTTAACTGTTTTGTTGAATTGTGTTTGAACAAAATTCAGAAAATACTTAATGATAACACACACATTAGACTTCAATTTTAACAAGTAAATCCATGTAATTCTAGATTAGTCATCAACTATAATCAAGAAAAACCTATTTCCATCAAATGTAGGAATCTTATAAAGCCCTCAAATATCCATATGAATTAGTTCAAAGCACTCAATACTTTTAATACAACTTGTTGGAAAAGGTAATCTAATTTGTTTTGCACAAGGACACACATTACAACGATAACCAACTAGTATAGTCCCACTTAGTGGGGTCTGGGGAGGGTAAAAGTGTACGCAGACCTTGCCCCTACCCTTGGTGATGTTCTAAACTTCAATACCACACAAGAGGAGGGGGTGATTTGTGTGGTACCCAATTTTCGCTCTAGAAGAACCTGAATCTTCTAGGTGTACTTACTACTACTATTTGCGGAATTAGGAGTGCATAAAATTAAAGAACACAGAGATTTTTACGTGAAACTACCTAGCTCAAAAGGTGAAAACACCACGACCTACTACTCAGTAGGATTTTACCTAAAATCACTGAGCCAAAACAACATTTACAAAACTCTTGTAAACCTAAGGATTAAACTCTAATCCTCGTGTGGCACAAAACCTCAACTGTTGCGACACCTTCAAGTTAACTCTAACTTGAATACTCAAAGTACCTAATACAATTGCTTCTATGAAAGCTGGAAAGGTACAACTTTAAAACACCTACTACAATTGAACTAAAATAAAATAAAGACACAAAGGAACTGGTTCTTCTATCTTGTTCAAGTTGCTTCAGGAATGCACACTTGAATCTCACATAAATTGCTTGCAAAATTGCCTCGCTCTTTTGATCTCAATTTAGTTTAACTTTTGCATTTGTGCAATGCCTGTAAAAGAGAACAATCACAATTATTTAATGATTTAGTAATTAGAGTTTGATTGAGATTCAATTGCTGATCTTCCATCGAAGTTGAGTCCTTGAACAATACAAACTCCAACCCTATCCTTTATCCAGATTGTGTCCTCTTCCTATAAAGAGACTTCCTCTCATCATCCAATATGCAACCTTTTTGATCAGTTCAGAAGATATTGCTGCTTGATCCTTGATACTTATCTTCTTCACGTACATCTCACATGTATAGGTTGATAAACAATGTGCCTCATATGATGGACCTGGTCCATGATTGAATTTATTTTTCATTCTTCAAAACTTTGCCTGAACTTGGACCAACAAATTCCCCCTTTTTTATGATAACAAACTCTGTGCTTTTATGAATAAAATTTTTTGTAAGAACTCAGCTTAACCATCAACACTTAACTTAGCATTTTAACTTATCATCAAGGACCAGGTTTAATTAGGTTATAAATATCATATTATTCACAATAAAAATTAAATCACAATATATCTTCCCCATTTTGGCATCATCAAAAAGTTGCATACAATGTGAATCCCAGATTTTAGTAATTACTCATGGCCACTTGGGCAACTGCAATTGAAAACATGTATTAAATCATTAATAATCAACAAACACAATCAAACTATTAAGAACAAAATCTGCATAGAACAAGAGAGATAATAGTTGTCATTGATAAGATATGTTTCCACCTACAAACTATAAAAGGAAAGAAAAACTTCCAAATATCAGCAAAAAATAGACAAAGTCCCAAACTGGGTCACTGGGGGGTACTAGACTGGTTCAGAAGACAACAACTGGAGGACCTAAGGCTTTGAGAAACTATAGTGCTGGCTTTGGAGAAGGTTGAGCATATTCTGAAGCATTCCTTCACTTTTATCCTTTTCTTTTGCTAGCTTATCTCGAAGGCCATCTCTTTCAGATTCCAATTCAGCAACGCGACCCTGAAGCCTAGGAATTTCAGCATCCTTAGTTCCACACTCTTAAACCAAAGCCCTAACCTTGCTATTCACTAGTGTCTTCAGAGAAGAACTAGGTTCAACTGGAGTGGCATTGACAGGATAGTCACAAGCCAATAAGGTCCTAACACCAAAATGCTCCTTGCTTGATGCCATCTCTCATTTCTTCAAATGCACCTTTAGCCTGTCCAGCACAGTGGTCAGTATGAACTCATATGGAGTTGCATGTGCCTTGGAGCCATTAATGAGCATTTCCAGTAGTTTGATAATAAAAGCAGGTCAATTTATCTACTTTCCTCTCACAAGGCATTCCATAAGCACTAGGTCCATATAATTGGCAGTATGCCTCCTCTTATGTCTGGGAAGCAGGCACTTGTTAACAAATTCAAATAGGACCTTGTGCTCAGGTCTCATCTCACTCTTCTGAACAAATCTGGCTTCAGGTACATCTTCAGCATTTGCAGCTTCACAAAAATTCCTAGTGATTTGAAGAGCAGTGGGGAGAGATTCCAGACATGGCCACCTTTGCCTTGTGTATTCATCATACCCTTCACTTGGTATGTCCAGAATCTCACCCAGTTTGATTGTATCAAACTCCACTTTTCATCCCTTCACCAGACTGGAGACTACCCCATTTTTCACAGTGGCATTGGCCATAAACTCTATCAACTCATTCCTAGCCAGCCTCCCATCCATCTCAAGGACCATGTCCTTCTACCCTTGTGCAGTAAGAGCATCCATCAATCTTCTCGTTCTTGGCTCATCTAGGTCTTTTAACAATCTTCCTTTCAAAAATTTCCTTCTGCCAAAGATGGAAAACCTATCTTGATCCTTCTGAGATTCTTCCTCTTCTTCACCATCACTCCACTCTACATTTTCTTCAACAATTTTCTTTTGTTTACCCTTCATAGCAAACCTAGTTCTTTTGGCTAAAGAGGATTCAGCAGGTATAAGTACAGAAGAAGATTTCTTGGAAGAAGTCGTGGAACTCTTTGGTTTGGGTGTTGGAACCTTTTCAGTTGTTCCTCTTTCTTGATGGACTAGGTCCATCTGCTCTTCTTCTTCTTCTGCAACCTCAACACTCTCCACAACCTTTGCTTTTCCTTTTTCCCTCTTTTTCTTCCTGCTCTCTTCCAGAGCTTTCTCTAATTCTGTTTCACTTTGTTTGACCATGCTCCTGGTAGCTCCTTCCTTAGGTACTGAAGGTACATTAGGTTTTGGGGATGACATTTTGCTTTTCTTTTATGGCTTGGAAGCAGTTGGAGCCTTTTGTGTGGAAGCTTTACACTTCTTTAGATCATAACTGGCCCCAACCTTCTTCATAATGTCAGTCAAAGTTTATTCAGAAGATGAACCAGGTTCAGCTTGTTGCTTTCTTAAATTTACTAGCCCTTCAGCCGCCTCCCCAGAACTATTTCCCCCTGATTTGTTTCCACTCTCTTCAACACCTCCACAGATAGCCAACACTTTTTCTTTCTTATTTCCCCTCACATTACCACTGACTCCCTCTCTCTTTTTCTTTCTTTTTATCTCCTCTTCTACTAGAGTCAGCCCCATGTACATCTTTAACAGGACCAACCAAGACAAACATATTTTCAACTTTTTCAACTACATCAGAGAATACCAAGCAAGTATTTACCTCACCAGGGTTTTCTTGAATATTTTCAGTATCAGAAGACCCATGTTCTTCATCTTCACTGGCAAAAAAAAAATCATCAGACTCAAAGATTGAGTTAGATTTTTGAGCATGACTTTCCTTCCTCTGGCTAGCCTTCGATTTCTCACTTAGAGCTTTCCTTAAATCTCCAGAAGCTACAGTTTTTCTAGTCAACATTTTCTGTCAACGAAACCTAGGTTTTGGGGAAACACTAGGAGGAGTAGATGAAGACGTATTAGAAGGGGATACTGGTGGGGGGGTGCCTGAATTATCTTGGGGGTTAGTCATGGTGAATTATTTCTGGAAAAGATTTGGGAATTTTGGAGAGAAAAGAGATGTTCAGAACTTGAGACAAGTTTTGACGGTTATAGACTAATGAAGGAGAGGTGTAGTGTATTTAAAGGTGATTAGACTTAAATGCAGTAACAATAGCTTTTTCAGGAGTCAATTAGTAGTCTAATCAAAGTAGAATTCCGTCCTTTTTAGTGATTTTTAGGCATCGCTAGATTTTAGGCAAAAATCTCGTTTTTAGAGTTCTAGGAGAACGGAACTGGTTCAATGCTCAACGAATAGAATTTTTGGGAGTTTGATGAAAGTAGGACTTCTGCTCATGATTGGAAAATTAATCTTTCTAATTATGCAAAGTATAGAAAACATACTTGAACTTTCTCATGAGCGTATATTGATGAACCAGGTTCTTCAAGTAGAACTCTCTTGAACATGCCTTAATTGCCAAAATAGAAGAAACTTTATAAGAGATCAGTGAATCATATATATACACATGTCACAGGAGTATAATAATTAAAGTATGAAACTGAGTAAGAATTGATCTAGATATTTACACAATAGTTAGAACTCCTAACCAAAAATATTATTTTTTTCATTTTTTTCTCATTGCATTCTGAACTGGACCTATTAGGTGATCTTAATCATCCCTAATTCCAACCTGTTCCTCTCAAAGTTTTCTCTACTTAGTGCTTTAGTGAAAATGTCAGCTATTTGTTTATCAGTAGCACATAACTCTATTGAAATCAATCCTTTCTCATAGTTATTTCTTAAGAAGTGGTGTCTAACATCTATGTGCTTAGTCCTCTTATGATGAACATGGTTCTTTGTCATACTTATAGCACTAGTGTTATCACAGAATATTGGAATACATCCCACTTCAATTCCAAAATCTACCAACTATTGTTTGATCCATATTAATTGAGCACAACAAGAAGTAGTAGCAACATACTCAACTTCAGTAGTAGGTAGGAACACATAATTATACTTTATGATACAAGACATGAACCAAGGAAGTGTGCCATACCTGAGGTGCTCTTCTTATCCCCTAGGAAACCTGCATAATCAGCATCAACATATCCTACTAGATAAAAATTACTACCTTTAGGATAACAAAGACATAGATCAGTGGTTCCTTTAAGATATCTCAATATCCTCTTGACAGCAATCAAGTGAGACTCTTTTGGATTTGCCTGAAAACGGGCACAAACCCCTACACTGAAAATAATGTCAGGTCTGCTAGCAGTGAGATACAGGAGTGAACCAATCATACCCCTATACAACTTTTGATCAACTGATGAACCAGGTTCATCAATATCCAATTTAGTGGCAGTTGCAATATGTGTGTCTATTTCTTTAGATTCCTCAATTTTAAACTTTTTGATTAGCTCTTTTGTAAACTTCTGCTGATGGATCATGGTTCCAGTTGGACTTTGTTTGATCTGTAAGACTAAGAAGAAATTAAGCTTACCCATCATGCTCATTTCAAACTCACTCCCTATTAATTTTGCAAAGTCCTTACTTAGCTTATCAGTGGTGGCCCCAAAGATTATGTGATCGGCATAAATTTGCACAAGAAGGAGATCCATACCTTTTTTCCCTTAAGAATAAGGTACTATATATTTTACCTCTCTTGTAACCATGCTCCAGCAAAAATTTTGACAGTCGTTCATACCATGCTCTTGGGGCCTGCTTGAGCCCATATAGAGCCTTGTCTAACTTGTACACATGCTCAGGACATTCCTTGCTTTCAAACCCTGGGGTTGTTTCACAAACACTTCCTCCTTTAGATAGCTATTCAGGAAGGCACTTTTGACATCCATCTGATAGAGAGTGAATTCCATGTGTGCTGCAAAGGCTATGAGGAGTCTGATTGCCTCTAGTCTTGCAACTGGAGCAAATGTCTCATCATATTCAATGCCTTCCTCTTGGCTGTAGCCTTGAACCACCAGCCTTGCCTTGTTTCTTGTAACTGTTCCATCTTCATCAAGTTTGTTCCTGAAGACCCATTTTGTGCCAATAACTGATATGTCCTTGGGTCTTGGAACTAAATGACAAACTTTACTTCTTTCAAATTGGTTGAGTTCATCCTGCATTACATTCACCCAATCTGCATCTTGCAAAGCTTCAACACCATTTTTAGGTTCAATAAGAGATAGGAAAGCATCAAAAGCACATAGATTCTTCAATTGTGATCTAGTTTTGACTCCAGATGTTGGATCAGTGATAATGTTCTCAATGGGATGAGAACTTTTATACTTGTGAGGTTTCACAACCAACTGGTTTCTGCTAAATGTCTCTCCCATATTCTATTGCTGAGGAACATGTTCATGAACATGTTCCTCTTGGGGGTTTGATTCAATTTCTCCTTGATTAGTTCCCCCTGTCAGGTTGCCCTTTTTAGAAGGAACTATTCCATCACATGTTCCTTCTTTTGATTCCACTTTGACTTGTGCTGGGGATTCAGTCAATTCCTTTACTAATCCAATGGCTTTATCTTCATCTTCTGTCTCTCATAAAGAATGTTAGTTTCATCAAATACTACATGTACACTTTCTTCAACACACAGAGTTCTTTTATTAAACACTTTATATGCTTTGCTATGTGAAGAATATCCCAAGAACACTCCCTCATCACTTCTGGGATCAAACTTACCTAGGGAGTCTTTTCCATTATTATGCACAAAGCACTGGCAACCAAATGCCCTAATATGGGATATGTTTGGTTTTATCCCTTTAAGTTATTCATAGGGAGTCTTCTCTACCAGAGGTCTGGTCATGCATCTATTGATTATGTAACAAGCAGTGTTTACAGCCTCTTCCCAGAAGCTGTGGGATACTTTACTAGAAAGCAGCATGGTTCTAGCCATGTCCTCAAGTGTTCTATTCTTCCTTTCAACTACTCCATTTTGTTGAGGGGTCCTAGGGGCATAGAAATTATGATCTATTCCATTTTCATCACAGAATTCAGCAAACTTAGAATGTTCAAATTTAGTTCCATGAACAGACCTAATTGATGCAAGTTGATTTCCTAATTGTTTCTGAGTTTTTCTAACAAATGCAATGAACATGTCAAATGTTTCATCTTTGGAGGTTAGAAATAGAACCCAGGTAAATCTAGAATAACATCAACAAGCACCATTACATATTTCTTTCCACCTTTGCTCATGGTTCTAATAGGACCACATAGATCCATATGGACCAGTTCCAACGACTTGGTTGTACTTACCATTTCTTGCTTTTAAAGGATGATATTACCTGCTCCCCCCTTGTACATGCCTCAAAAAATTTGTCTTCCTTGAACTTGATATTAGGTAACCCTATCACCAAGTCCTTATAGACTAGTTTGTTAAGCTAATATAGACTTGCATGACCAAGTTTTTTGTGCCACAGGAGGGGATCATTAACCAACACACTTAAACAAATGAGTTCATTTTTTGAAAGAGTGGACAAATCTACAATGTAAATATTGTTAACTCTTTTTCCCTAAAAAACAATCTTGTCAGTGGTATGGTTAATCACAAAGAATTTGGTGTAGGTAAAAGCCACAAGGTTACCTCTATCACACAATTGCGACACACTTATTAAGCTATATTTCAAGCCATCTATCAGGTAGATATTCTTTATGGAATGAGAATCTGTTTTGCCTATTTTTCCAACCCCAATGATCTCACCTTTCTTTCCATTACCAAAGGAGACATTACCTCCTTTTAAGTCCTCAAGTGAAAGGAACTGGTCCTTGTCCCCAGTCATGTATTTTGAGCAGCCACTGTCCATATACCATATTTGGCTTCTCCCTTTCACTTGGACCTGCAAAAGGAAATCAGGGGTTAGTCTTAGGAACCCAAACTAGTTTGGGTCCCTTTTTATAAGCAAAATGGTAAATTAAATTCCTTCTTGCCCATTTAGGCAACTTTCTTTTCTCTTGAACAAAGCCTTTGTTCTTTTGACTGGCCTTTACTTTTGCATTACATTCATTTTTGAAATGGCCAGTCTTGCCACAGTGTGTGCATATTTCGTTTTCAGGAAGTGTGAGGTACTTGCTTTTTGGGTCCCATTTTGCTGCTCGAGTCCCATAGCCAAGTCTTCTCTTGTTGCTAGTATGATGCTCTTGCAACCAGGAGAGTGCATCAGAAGACTTGTTCCACTTACAAGTTCTGTCTAGTTCATGTTTCACCTTTCTTAGATCTTCCTTTAGGACTTTGATGAATTCATCTTTCTTATACAATTCATCTTTAATTTTTTCCAAATTTTCTTCTAGAGTGAGATAAGTGTGATTAGCTTTTTTCTTTCCTGTTCCTAATTTCAGTTTTAAATTTTCAGATCTAAGTTCTAGGACACTGTTATCAAGTTCAAGAACCTGGTTCTTCAACTCAGCATTTGTTTTATCATTTTCATTAACCCTAGATTCTAGACTTTTGCATTTTGCTTTTAGGATCACACATTCCCTAGACAGAACTTCCTTCTCATTGTTGAGTATCTCAGACTCCTCAATGAAGTCTAGTAACAGCTTAGCCAACCTTTTTTAGACAAAAATTTGATCTTGTCTTTGAGATGAAGAATACTTAACTCTTGTTCATCATCTGATTCTCCGATGGCCATCCGCGCTTGTTCTTTTTCAGCTTCATCTTCTGAGTTATCAACTGAGGTTTCTCCCCAAGCATCAACCATGGCCTTGGTTGAACCTTTGTACCTTTTTGGTTGAACTTGTTCCTTCTTCCTGTTCCTTTATTCAGCCCTTTCTTTCTTCCACTCAATTTCCCATTGAGGGGAGTTCTTGATCATGTGATCAGTCTTACCACACTTGTAGCAACCCTCATTGATTTGTTTCTCAGGAGCTCTTGACTTGTTAAAGGTTGTATCTCTTGAAGAACCATTTCCTCTCATCAGGTACTTTTTGAAATCTCTGGTGATCATTGTCATCTCATCATCTTCCAGATCTGAAGCTTCAGTAATTCTGAGAGCTAGGATTTTCTCCTTCTTGGGTGTATCCATCTTCATGGTTTGCCTACTCAGTTCATAAGCAGTAAGATTTCCAATAAGTTCATCCAGTCTGAGAGTAGCAATATTCTTGGATTCCTAAATGGCAGTGATTTTGCTTTCCCATAAGACCGGCAGAACCCTTGTCAGAATTTTCTCAACCTTGTCTTCTTCAAGAATAATTCTTCCAAGAGACTTAAGTTCATTTGTCAGTGTAGTGAACCTAGTATACATCTCTTGGATAGTTTCTCCTTACTTCATAGTAAAGTTCTCATATTGAGAATACAGCAGTGTTCCTCTTGATCTTTTCACTTGAGGTGTTCTTTCATGAGCCACTTGCAAAGTGTCCCATATGTCCTTATCAGTAGTACAACTTTGAATCCTACTGTACTCATATGGACCTAGTCCACAAACAAGTCATTTCTTGGCCTTAGCATTTTTCTCCCACTTCTTCGGGTCTTCAGCAGTACAGTCAGCCCTTGTCGTTGGCATATCCACTCCTTCCTCATTCTTCTATTTGGCTGCTAAAGGAGCATCAGTGACTATGTCCCGAAGTTCATAGTCTTCTCCTATGATGTGATCGCACATCATGTTCTTCCACCAAGAATAGTACTGTCAATTGAAAAGTGCAGGCCTGGCAGTGGATTGCCCTTCCCAGTTCCCAGGTGGTGCACTCATACTGATCTTTTCCTAATGCGTTAGCCTCTGCAAGGATAACCCGCTCTGATACCAATTGATGTTCTAAACTTCAATACCACACAAGAGAGGGGTGATTTGTGTGGTACCCAATTTTTGCTCTAGAAGAACCTGAATCTTCTAGGTGTACTTACTACTACTGTTTGCGGAATTAAGAGTGCATAAATTAAAGAACACAAAGATTTTTTACGTGAAAAATACCTGGCTCAAAAAGTGAAAAAACCACGACCTACTACTCAGTAGTATTTTCCCAAACTTCCACTAAAATTACTAAGCCAAAATAGCATTTACAAAACTCTTGTAAACCTAAGGATTAAACTATAATCCTCGTGTGGCACACAGCCTCAACTGTTGCGACACCTTCAAGTTAACTCTAACTTGAATACTCAAATTACCTAATACAATTGATTCTATGAAAGTTGGAAAGGTACAACTTTAAAATACCTACTACAATTGAACTAGAATAAAAGAAAGACACAAAGGAACTGGTTCTTCTATCTTGTTCAAGTAACTTCAGGAATGCACACTTGAATCTCACATAAATTGCTTGCAAAATTGCCTCGCTCTTTTGCTCTCAACTTAGTTTTACTTCTATTTTTGTGTAATGCCTGTAAAGTAGAACAATCACAATTATTTAATGAGTTAGTAATTAGAGTTTGATTGAGACTCAATTGCTGATCTTCCATCGAAGTTGGGTCCTTGAACAATATAAACTCCAACCCTATCCTTATCCGGATTGTGTCCTCTTCCTATAAGGAGACTTCCTCTCCTCATCCAATATGCAACCTTTTCGAACAATTCAGAAGATATTGCTGCTTGATCCTTGAGACTTATCTTCTTTACGTGTATCTCACATGTATAGGTTGATAGACACTGTGTCTCATATGATGGACTTGGTCCATGACTGACTTCATATGTCATTCTTCAAAACTTCGCCTGAACTTGGGCCAACACTTGGGTAGAGAGGCTGTTTCCAAATAGACCCCCGACATCCTTCCCTCCAAGAACTTCCCAGCTTGCTCTTGGGGAGACTCGAAATCACAAGGACACACATTACATTTATTTAATACTTCTGCTATAGACTCTGTTTTATTCTGAACCATTTTCCTAAGAACAAACAAAGAAATATGACCAAATCTTTTGTGCCACATGCTTATATCTTCTGCACTAAGCACTTCCTTTATAAGGAGGCTGAAATTCATATTATTAGCAAGTTGCCTCAGTAAAATGTAAAGGTCATCTCTTTCTTTACCAATCTCCTTCACCCTCCCATTGAAGAGATCCTAAAAAATACAAAAAATGAGGGTAGAAGGTTACTGCATAGGCTAGTTCCTTAACCATTTTTGACACAGGCACTAGATTAAATTTGAATTGAGGCAAATGAAAAACATTACTAAGTGTACTTCTAGCAGATATTGAGCTAGTTCCAGTGTGAGTAACATTTGAAACTTCACCATTAGGAAGACATACTCTCTTAGGATTTGTATTTTCCAACTACAGAGTCCTAATTTAACATTTTAATATCAGACACCATATAATTAGTTGCACCAGTGTCAATGATCCATTATTTTGGACAATTTGACTAACAAAGCAGTACTCATACGTTTTATATTTGCTGCAGAGTTATTGTTGTTTCCTTCTGTATTAGTTTTGTTTAGAATTTGTAATATCCGCTCATATTGATCTTTTGTGAATGCTCTTATCTGAGGCATTGAATGTGAATTATCAATGTGGCCCATGTTTTGAACATGTCATCTGAGATGCCTGCTGATAAGTTTCCATTGAGTTTACATTAGGCTGGTGATGTGGAATTTCTGCAAGAACATTATAAGTTGCTGGACCTGCTGTATTTCTTGTTCCATTGTTATAGGTTCCTTGCCCTTTATTTTTAAATTTGAAATCTGGATGATAGCCAACTATCTTGAAATAATTTTCTTTGCTATGACCTTTAAGTTTCCAGAAATCACATTGAACATATTAGTTCCTTTTATATCTTTGTCCCCATATTTTTTGTATACATTGCTATATCATAATTCTTTTTAGTAATAGCTGGATTTACACGTAAGATTCCATAAGTAGCAGCCACTGCCTTTTGACTTTCATCACTTATAACCATTGAATATGCTTGATTTACTGTTAGGAGTGGGCGTCTCATAAGAATTTGACTCCTCGCTTGAGAGTAGGACTCGTTGAGGCCCATAAATAATCGGTATACCTTTAGTTTCTATAATTAAACCACAAAATCTCTAGACCTTGGACAATCACAACCAGGTTCTGGAATTAATGCTTCAAACTCCTCCCACATGTCCTTCAATTTTTAATAATGCACAGACACAGATGAAGTGCCTTGAGTAAGAGTGGCAATTTCTTTGTGCGAGTTAAAAGTTTTTGCATCATATACTTTATAGAATCGTTCATATAGATCATCCCACATTGTCTGAGCATTAGATGCACACATTATATCACCTAGAAGGCTATTATTCATGGAATTCATAATCCAAGAAAGTACAATAGCATTTACTCTCTCCCAATGATTCCACATAGTGGCAGGAATACTTTCTTTCCTACAAGAACCATCCACCAATCCTAGTTTGTTCCTACCTAGCAATGCCACCCGCATGGAACGATACCAAACATATTAATTCTCAATTCCAGCCAGCTGGAACGAGATAATTTGTATTCCACTGACATCTGAAGGGTGAAGAAACAGAGGATGATTGTAATCTAAACCTGCTTGTTGAGAAGTCCCTCCAGTGGTTTGATTTAGATGAGAATTGGCTCTATTCAGCTGAGACCCATCTTCTTGATCATTGTTTAAACTCATTTCTTAGTTCTTGAATTTTTCGATACAACCAAGAATCAACAAAATTGAATTGAACTTGCGAAAACTTTAATCAAATCAAAGCTGTATGAACTTAGCTTTGAGAGGTGTGATACCATGAACTGATCGAGACAAGAATGATAGTCACAAATCAGTGACTTGAGTGAAGAAGGAGACGCAGCAGAAAAAGATAGAAGAAAGCAAGAGAGAAGAGAGTAGAGAGAAGTAATCAATCTTTATTGAACTTACCGAAAATGATAATGTACACCTTTATTTATACTATCTAGCTAGCTTAAACTTAAGTAATCTAAATTAACTAATTAACTAAATCTGGTAACCGTGTATTAACATAATAACTAACTAACATGAGGATATTACAAAACTGCCCTTATGAGCTATGAAGTATACTTTCTTTAACATGTACCAATTTATCTAACAGAAAAGTTCAAGACAAAATTTAGCCGGGACTATGATTTTGAAATTATAATTATGGGGCTAATAATTTTTGAATTATTTAGTATAGTATTTTATTTGCTCCAGTATGTTTAATAGAATATATGGTATATAAATAAATATATGTTTGATTTGAAACAATAAACTCGAATATATTTTATCCATTTTTAACCTTGAATATTTTAATGATGACAATGAGCAGTGCGCGGGTAATAGTTTCATTTTGTGAGTCTACAGAGTACCTCAAATCAAATAATATCCATCTAATTGGATGAATCTGATGTCAGTTTATGCCACCCACCTTCTGATTTGGAGTCTCTACAGCCAATTAATTAATCAAGAATTATCCACCACAAACCTCCCATTTTTTAATATCATAAGGGAACTTCACAAATCATATGATTGATTCACAAATGACAATACTGTGCTATAAGCTGAAAAAAAATCATATCTCTTCGTAGCTTGTAGACCGAGGTTTGGTTACTTTTTACAACCCCCAACCCACCAAAAAAAAAAAAAAAGAGAGAGAGATTTGGTTACTTTAACGAACAGATATATCATGACCTCTGTCATAAATATATACACCGATTCAAAATTTAAAGTTTATAAATGTGTACGTCAACCATAAGTTAATATATAGTAATTAGATTTAGAAGAAAATATTTAAAAATATTTAGTCAAATTCTTAATGCATTTATAAAATTTAAGTAAAAATTAATAAGTTCACATGCACCCGCACTCTAAATCCGTCCCTGATTATTCACAGAATATCTAGAGATTCTTTCAAGCTGGTCTTTTAAGCTTCCCATCTGATTATTTATCTGGTTAAGTGGGGTCAATATATATATATATATAACTAAACAAAAAATATTAACTTCAGTCCATTATGTCCATTATGGAATTGATTAATAATACCCTAATCATCTAAATAATGTTATCTTTAGAAGTACAACTTAATTAATTAACCTGTATATGATACCTTCTAATACTTATTTGCATGCTCTTTACCACTCCAAACTTTAAAAGGAGCTCATATATCATTCTAATATCCGACTTATTAGCAAATAGCATTTACATTAAGGGTGTCTTTGGTATAATGAAAAATATTTTCCGTTGAAAATATTTTTCAAGAAAATATTTTTTGGAAAACAGTAGTAATTATATTTATTTTCCGGTGTTTGGTGAGCGCGGGGAAGGTTCAGAAGGAGTTTTAGAAAATATTTTTCTTTCTCTTGATAAGGAAAACATTTTCCTCCAATTGGAGGAATGAATTCATAAGGAAAATATTTTTCAAAACATTTAAGCCAACCAAACATGAGAAAATTAAAAGTTATTTTCCAAAAAATATTTTCCTTCGTACCAAACACACCCAAAGTATTTCCATATGTTCCATTATCGATAAAATTACCGGAAAAAATCTAAATACAATATATTTGAATTTCAGATCTAAGTTATACGAACTAATAATATAAATAAAAATAACAAAAAATTACTTTTTATTTATTATAGGTCGCTAATGAATGCTCATTAGCTAATTAGATTTATCTGTAATTGTCACTGCCATTACATCAAACCCACAGGCGGACCTACCCTTTGGGTAAGGGGGTCACCGCCCACGGTAATTTCATTTTTAAAAAAAATAATATGTATATATTTTGGTTGACACCATAAGATTCAAATTTTAGACAATTATATTGGTTAATTTGGTGGCAGTTTGATTTTTATTGTGTGTTGTTTGAGTTAGATTCGGACTCTAGCATCTACTCAAATTTGTATTCGACAGTAATACTCCCGCCACTTTCAACTCCTAGTTTTGCCTCTAATCACACCTAAGCCGTTTAACATATTCCTGTGAGGAATCCTCGCAACTACAACGTAAGCCTCAAAAGAAAAGGTTTCAATTGAATAAAGAAATTCAAGGTAACACGTACGTGTACTACATCCATAATAGTATTTTCTTATTCAGACAAAAGGGATTGTGAGTTCGAGTCTCCCCAAGAGCAAGGTGGGAAATTCTTGGAGGGAAGGATGCCGATGGTCTATTTGGAAACAATCTCTTTACCCTAGGGTAGGGGTAAGGTCTGCGTATACACTATCCTCCCTAGACCCCACTAAGTGGGATTATACTGGGTTGTTGTTGTTGATATTCTGAATTGTAGAGAACACCTAGGATATATTAGAAAGTGCATAATAACTCCTTGGAATGTTAAGAATGTTTATATATTTGACTCTTTAACTTGTTTTTAAAGTGCTCTCAACTAAGAACATGCTATAGTGGCACTCGTACACGTCATGCAAAGTACAATAGAACGTGAAAAATAATTGATACGATACAATAATTTACCACACATGTGGTTGCCTCAAAATGAAGTGATTGGTGTATCCGTTAGTTGGATGGATAAGGAAGGCATGAGGCATGTCT
Source organism: Nicotiana glauca (assembly GCA_026770625.1). Taxonomy (NCBI): domain Eukaryota; kingdom Viridiplantae; phylum Streptophyta; class Magnoliopsida; order Solanales; family Solanaceae; genus Nicotiana; species Nicotiana glauca. The sequence goes on from MU769695.1 coordinate 153,388, forward strand.
TTGCCTCAACGTAACGTCCCCAAAATCACCAATAATTCTTGAACTTCAACCCCAAGTCACTTAACATAAAATAAGCAACTTGATGTATAAGGTATTTTACGTCATGCAAGGCCAGAGGAAAAATCGTATCCTAAGAGGTGCGATGTAGATCTTACTTTAAATCACAAAACATCATTTTTTGCTTTAAATTTGATCCTTCATTGGTGACAAAACAAGGAAGAAAACCTTTGGTTATTGACATTTAATTTGATCTACACTAGAGCAGCCTCATTTATCCGCGAACCCCCCCCCCCCCCCCCCCCCCCACACACACACACACACTCCCACGAGGAAGATGGAGCATATAAATAACGAGTTCAACCTAATCTACTATTTTTCATACAGATATTGATGTATATACAAAAGTGTGAGATTTACTGGTAAAATCAAAAAGTTGAATCCATCAAACAATTAAATTTTAAGATCTTGTTTTGTGACCCCTTTTTGTTCATTTGCTACTAAAAATGTAGGGTAAGATAAAAGAAAAAGAGCCGTCCTTTACTTTGGTAATTGTAGTATCAAAATATTAATCATGAGAATTTCTCTTTCAATGACTTTTACAAAGATGGGTTGTCCAATACTCATAAGTCATGACTAGCAGAATCGATATACCAGGCTAATAGAGGTGGCAATCACATGAGCCTAAAGTTAACCCTAGCAGCCTAAAGAGATTCGTAAAGCGAAATGAACATGAAAATAGCAATAATAAAGCCAATAATATTCTAAAGTCAACTAATTTTAGAAAAGCAAAGTTTGAGACTTTGAGAACTTGATAAAACCATGTTGTGTACATGGATTTCGTTCTGGCATGTCACATGTGTGTTTATAACTATGGAAAAATCATTTCGTTCTATTAAGAGAGATCGAAGGGTAAAGGCTACTGCCCAGCCGAGGCGGACCTACCCTTGATGTAGGGTCCAACAGCGGAGCTAGAATTTGAGTATTTTAATACTTTTAAGTTATTAGATTTTAGATTAAAAATTCATACATAATTCAATATTTTTTAAAACAAATATACGATTTCGACAAAAGTTACTAGGTTTGGCTGTGTTTGACCAAAAGATATCGAAATATTTTTGATTAAATCAATTAATGAAGATGAAGAGGTAAATCTTAGTCAAGCGTAATAAACTCTAGATCAAAAATGAATCGGAAAACGATGAATAAGACAAAACAGGGGCGATCGATCTTTATTGATGTTTGATATTTCTTCTTTCATGATAAAGATGATCAATTTGCATCCTTTCTTCTAAAAAAGAAAATTACGGGAGAGAAGAATGAGAGGAAAAGTCCCCTTTTTCTGGGAGGATTCCTCCCCTATATATAGTCACAGAGTCCTGGCTATATTCTTTGGTTGGTGTGCCTCCATATTACGACCGTTTCCGTCGTTACTTAGAGTATTGTTTCTTTGATTTAATATGCACTACATGCACTTGGATTGGAGCAAGTTGTTATGTTCCTCACTATCCTGTCACTTAGGCGGGATCCCAGTTGGGTCGACCACCGTGGTCAGATTAGTTAGTCCCTCCGCCCATTGGGGTCGTCTCTTGTCGGGCCCGGCTGGCGGATTATAATTTCAAACATTTAGGAGAAATCTGACTATTAGCTCCTTGGGCATAGCTTTTAAATCGAGATAATGGCGTGGCACTCTAATAATACCTTTCGACCGTCGTGAACACTTTGAAATTTAAGCGATGTTTAATTAGAGACGTTATCCATGGCTGCTGCCATTATGACACACGTTTTCTGGGGATTGAACAGTTTCATGCCCTATCGGCTTTGATTGGCGACTCTTAGGTTTCCTGCTTGGAGCATTCATGTCCCTATAAATAGGAGAGAAACACCATTCGATTGGCACACAAACTACCTTTGTTAAAAGAATTTTTTGGATCTACCTCTTCTCTAATACTCCAGCTTTTTGGTTCTCTCTTATTGGCTAGAAATTGACATCTCAATCTCTTCTTTTCTTCTTAGTTCCTTCGTTCTTTTAAGTTGAGATAAATGGGGTAGTTCTTCCTCTACCAGCAATCCTCCCGCAACACCGGCGCCAGAAAATGATGTTCTTGTCTCGGAGGAGTAGAAGCAATAGAAGATGATGGAGTTCCTACGGTGGTCGAGATATTACCTCATCTTGGAAAGCCGTGGAACGATTTCCGTAGTCCAGCCAGAGAAGAGCCGGAACCTGCTTCTTCAGTTATGACTGGGGCAAGGATTGCGGAGTTGAAGGCTAGATGGGGGATCCCCTACCACGTCAAAATGCTGCCAGCGGTGGGAGATGACATTATGCATTTTGATCGCTCAGGATTGCGTTCTACGCTTATCTATTTATTGTTGGGTATACGTTTCGTCTCCCTCTCTTGGTGGTAGATTTTTGCCGCTTCTACGAGGTGTGCATGGCTTATCTTTCACTGTATTTGTATAAATTGTTCCTTATGTTGGTCAAGTTCGCGGAGCTTGCCGGTCGGGTGATCATTTTAGGACACATACTCAATATCTTTGCTCCTCAAATCATTCGTGGCATGATGATTCATATGCGCCACTGAGGGACGAAGAGTCTGGTGGTGAAGATGGACGACAAAGCCAACCGTCATTTTTATGAGAACTATTTTTATGTACGGACCAAGCACCTTGTGGCGGATCTTGCAGGATTTCGTGAGAGATAGAACTTCGCACGTAAGTTTCCATATCTTTAGTCGGAGTGATGGCCGACCACTTTTTGTTGGGTAGTATTTAAACTATTTTTATTTTTACAATTGCAATACTGCCCTCCGCGCCTATTGATGATATCCGCGAGTGGGTGAACACAATCCTTCCTCATACGGCGGGGGTTCACACGTGGTCGACCTTCTATGAGAAATATGGATGCAAGCCCCTTACTAGTAAGTAATGTCAGTATTGCTTTCCACTTTACTGTTTGGATTTGTTGCTCATACGATGTTTGTCGAGGTTAGGGAGAGCGCGAAGAACGAGGGCTCTTCCACTTGCACTTTGTCAGTCAACAATGTTCGCTCGCCCCGTCTCAGGGTCTACTACCGGACCTTCAGTGAGGGTTGCTCAAGTCGAGTCTATGGTCGTAGCCATGCGCACAGAGGCTGCTCCTCGATTAGGGACTTCGACCCCTGCTGCCTACCCGACAGGGGAATCTTCCCGTGCTGAGGATAGGTAGGGGCCATTAAAGAGATGTCGAGTGGAATCTAAAATGGCTCCTTCAGTCGTGGTTTGTTCAGAAGGTGGTTTTACTTTGACGGAGCCTGAGACGGGGAACGATGCTAACCTTTCTGTAGAGGTAGAGCCTGTCACCGTGACTAACCCGTCGACAGAGACTTCGGCTGTTACAAGTGACAATCAGACTGCTGCGACAGGGAGTCGGTGTCCCGAGGCTTCTATTGTTACTACGGGCTGGCCTTTATCATCCGTATCGGGTCGTGCTTCTTCTTCGTCCGCTGAGAGAGGAAAAAACGTCGTGGTTGATGACTATGAATCTGAGTCTGATATTGACCCTGATAACATCAGGGTGTTTGAAGATGGCCTTACCCATACAGTGGTACATACGAGAGGATCGTCCCGTATACTTAAAATCTCATCGGATATTAACCTCCTGGGGGACATGGAAGACCTAGTTCCGCAGTTTGATCTTTTGTGTTCTGCTGCAGAGAGTGAGGCTCTCCGAGACGTCTGCAGCATCGATTTGATGCATGAGGTAGAAGCTATGGGCCTAAGGGAAAGTTTCTCTTTCCTTTTATGTTTCTTTTATCCTTGTCGACCTTGGCCTTAATCAATTCTTTCATTTTTCAAACGTACATGGTGGAGATTGAAAGCGCTCGTAGGGTTGACACTTGGGCAAAATGTTTTCTGACAATGTTGGAGAAGTATCGGTGTTACTGCAACAAGTTTAGGGAGTTGCACGAGCGGCTGAGGATGAGCGCCGGTAACCAATCCCTTGGAGAGGAGCTAGAGAAGCGGGACCGGGAGCTAGTATAGGAAATTCATAGGAATAGCGAGCTCGAGGAGCAACTTCGTGTAAAGGACGAAGAATTTGAAGTGGGCAAAGGGGTTGCTGCAGAGTGTGAGCATCTTCAGGCGCGGATGCGGTCGATGCAAGTTGTGTTGGATCAGAACGCCATCAGGGTCGAGACGATGAGTGCAGAGTGGATGGGAAAGTTAATCAAACTGGAGAGAAAGGTTTTCGAGTTGGAGAATATAGAGAGTGCTTGGGCGTCGGCTTCATCAAGGGCGGCGACTTTAGAGGACACTATCTGTGTCCTTCAATCCGAGCAGGAATCTCAGAGGGCGACGACGACGCTTAAGGAGGCCAGGCTTGAAGAGCGTATTGGTGAAATTGACCGGGAAGCCTCCACTTTGGGGGATTGGGTCTCGGATCTTGAGGCCAAGAAGGAACAATTGTTAGCCCAAATCAAATCTGCCTCTATCACTGTTTCTCATCACCTGCACGAGCTTTGGGTACATGCTGAAGCCCAGGGGGACATATATAAGAGTTTTTGGGAAGCGGGCAATGTTTATGAGGCCGCATATGAATGAGTGCTGAAAAAAAAAGGTGCAAGAGGCTCGTGTTAATTATGATATGATCATGCGATGCCAGAGGCCGTTGATGCTAAAGAGGGACTTCCTAGAGATAGTGATGAGGAAGGTGGCAGTGATGACGGCGAGTGAAAGAGTTGTTCAACTTTGTTTATATTGTTCTTTTTTTTATTTGTTGTCTTTTCTGGTGTAATATTTTCCTTTGGACTTGCCCGGCTTTAACCATGTGTAATCTGTGGCTATTTGTGCAGTTGCTTTGAATAAAGTGGAATTTTTCATTATTGTATGCCTTATGTACTTCTCTCTCTATTTTTCTTTACATAAATTTGGCGCAAAACTTCGGATTTCCGCGTGGTGAATTCCAGATTCTTAGGGAATTCATTCTCAAATGGATCGAGTAAGATTTTGATGATGGCCTTAGCCCTAGGGGTGTTGCTTTCAAGCTAATATTGAAGTATTATCCCGTCGTAGTTCGAGTGATATCAAACTCTTTTCTTTAATAATGGCCTTAGCCATAGGGATTTTACTTTCAAGCAGATGTCAGAGTATTATCCCGTCGTTGTTTGTGGAAGGATGATGGATATTGACATGAGGTCGACTGACAGCTTATTGCCCTAAGTAGATTCATTCTTGAATTGAAACGAGGATGTATGGCGTTTTCGTTACTTTGAACGGAGTAAATCTTGACTTGGGTTGTTCGGGTGGAACAAATCTTTTGTTGATTCGGGTGAAGTCACTTTTCTCTTTGGCGATAGCCCTTGGCTTTGAGGGTGTTATTTCGAACTTTCGTCGAAATGTTAACTCGTCGTTGTTCGAGCGAGGTCGAACTCTTCTTTTTGGTGATGGCCATTAGCCTTAAGGGCGTTATTTCAAACTTTTGTCAAAATGTTAACCTGTCATTATTCGAGCGAGGTCGAACTCTTGTTTTTGGCGATGGCCCTTGGCCTTAATGGTGTTATTTTGGACTTTTGTCGAAATGTTAACTCGTCGTCATTCGAGCGAGGTCGAACTCTTCTTTTTGGCGATGGCCCTTGGCCTTAAGGGTGTTATTTCAAACTTTTGTTGAAATGTTAACCAGTCATTGTTCGAGCGAGGTCAAAATCTTCTTTTTAGCGATGGACCTTGGCCTTGAGGGTATTATTTTGATCTTTCGTCGAAATGTTAACCTGTCATTATTCGAGCGAGGTCGAACTCTTCTTTTTGGTGATGGCCCTTGGCGTTAAGGGTGTTATTTCGAACTTTCGTCAAAATGTTAACCTGTTGTTATTCGATCAAGGTCGAATTCTTCTTTTTGGCGATGGCCCTTGGCCTGAAGAGTGTTATTTCGAGCTTTTGTCTAAATGTTAACCCGTCGTTGAGCGAGGTCAAACTCTTATTTTTGGCAATGGCCCTTGGCCTTAAAATTTTTAACTTTTGTTGAAATGTTAACCCGTCGTTACTCAATCGAGGTCGACTCTTCCTTTTGGTGATGACCCTTGGCCTTAAGGGTGTTATTTCGAGCTTTCATCAAAATATTAACCCGCCGTTGTTCGAGCGAGGTCAAACTCTTCTTTTTTACCGATGGCCCTTGGCCTTAAGGGTGTTATTTCGAACTTTCATCAAAATGTTAACCCGTCGTTATTCGATCAAGGTCGAATTCTTCCTTTTGGCGATGGTCCTTGGCCTTAAGGGTGTTATTTCAAATTTTTTTCGAAACGTTAACCCGTCATTACTCGATCGAGGTTGAACTCTTCCTTTTGGCGATGACCGTTGGCCTTAAGGGTGTTATTTTGAGATTTGTTGAAATGTTAACCCGTCGTTATTCAATCAAGGTCAAACTCTTCCTTTTGGCGATGTCCATTGGCCTTAAGGGTGTTATTTCTTGCTTTCGTCGAAATATTAATCCGTCGTTATTCGATCGAGGTCGAATTATTCCTTTTTGCGATGGCCCTTGGCCTTAAGGGTGTTATTTCGAGCTTTCGTTAAAATGTTAATCCGTCATTATTCGATCGAGGTCGAATTCTTCCTTTTGGTGATAGCCCTTGGCCTTAAGGGTGTTATTTCGAGCTTTTATCGAAATGTTAGCTCGTGGTGAGTCCCATATTTTGGAGAGTTTTGGGTGTCCTCTGGGGGAGTCCCAGTTTTTTGCTCAACTTGTATGTTTCCTGGGTAAATCCCGATTTGCTTAATTTGTGTGTATTGGAGAGTGTGATGCCGGAGAGTATTGAACTCTACTATCCCGCTAATGTTTGTTGTATAAATGTATTGGAATCTCAGTGTTTGACACATCGTAGTTCGTCCTGGAGAGCTCGCGGATGGGCGGGGCGATGGATTGTCCTTTGAACTTTGGTGATGACCCCCTCATTGCCTCGTTCTTAACCTCCCCGAGAGAACCCAATTGGGACAACATATGGGCGAGGGGAAGGAGTATGACTTTAGGGGGCGTCATTTTTCAGAGGTTGACATGTCAGAGGTGGGAGATATTCAAGTTGTTGTGTAATAGTTCTTCTACTCTTTAGTTGGAATGCTTCTCTGCCCGCTTGCTTCTATTTAAGAAAACAATAGAATGTAAACCACGATGAGATTTCCCTTACCTCGATCCGATGAGTCTATTAATGAAGGTAGCCTCATGGATTTGTTCACTCTGCCTGATGTTTAAGTGGTTGATGGAATAGTGTTTTGTGGATTCGGCAGCCACGTTCGACCTTCTTTTCTTCCTCTCTTTCTCTTTTAAACATGCCATGGCTCTGCATGGGTTGGGTTTGCTTTAGCTCGTTCGTGGATCATCCAGTGCGTGGATCACCTTATAAGACTTGCACATTCTCTTGTAGGATTTGCGCGACAGGCGTCGTCTTCTCTTGCAAGCTTTATATGGACATTGGTTGTAACTTCTGCTTCTATGCAGCATCATGCTTTGGATTAGCACGTGAGGTTTACTTACCACTCTTTGGTGGATAATTATGTTTCTGGGTTTCAAGCTAAAGGAGACTAGGAATTTTGACTAAGAAATCCCCACAGACGGCGCAAAATTGTTTGATCAAAAGATGTCGAAACCTTTTTGATTAAATCAATTAATGAAGATGAAGAGGTAAATCTTAGTAAATCATAATAAACTCAAGATCTAAAAATGAATCGGAAAATGATGAATAAGACAAAACAGGGGCGATCGATCTTTATTGATATTTGATATTTCTTCTTTCATGATACAATCAGGATGATCAATTTGCATCCTTTCTTCTAAAAAAGAAAATTACAGGAAGGAGAGGAAAAGTCCCCCTTTTCTCAGAGGATTCCTCCCCTATATATAGTCATAGAGTCTTTGCTATATTCTTTGGTTGGTATGCCTCCATACTACGACCATTTTCGTTGTTACTTAAGTATTGTTTCTTTGACTTAATATTCACTATAGGCACTTGGATTGGAGCAAGTCATGATGTTCCTCACTATCCCGTCACTTAAGCGGGATCCCAGTTGAGTCAACCACCATGATAAGATTTTGACAAATACAAAGCTAAACCATATCCAAAGGGCTAGCTCCACCTTGAGGGGGTTATTGGTTTTAGGTATGTATATATATATATATATATCTGTGTGTGTCTGTGTGTGCGCGCACGTGTGTATCTTGAAGAATATGTATTTGGATAGACATCCTAATAAGACTCAAAGTTTAGGTAGTTGCATTGATCGATTTTGTGATCACAACTTGACTTTTAGTGTGTTGCATGGGTTCGATTTCGGATCCGGCATTTGTTCAAATTTTTATTTGATAATGGTGTCCCAGCCACTTTCAAATTCTGGGTCCGCCTCCGCTGCTCGGTTTCGATATATGTTCCTGTTATGATGGTTAATTAAGATATAATTTTTACTTTATTAAATCCATTACTTACGATATATTAATATAATTTGGTAAAAAAAATCCGATTCTAGGTATATAAAGTAGTTTTGGTAGATGAGACACTGATTACGGAAAAAACTTACCCAAACGAAAGTGTTTCAAAGTTATATTTTGGCTTAAATGGTCCCTCAAGGGACAGAGAAGATTATCCAAATAATGTGTTCGTGGATGTACGTGTCTATGTCTTTTTCAATTTCTTCTTGCACTTTACATTTTTAAAAAAGTGAGAAATGGAAGAAAAATATTTTATCTTCTTTAAAGTCTTATAAAATAAAGTTATACTTGTTAATTCTCTTTAAATTTCTTGCGCATTAAAAGCAAGAAGAAAATCAGTTTCTCCAAATATTAAAAAAAACTTCTATCCATCCTTTCGTTTCTGTCGTTATTATTCTTCTTTATTGTTTGGATGAAAACAAAGAATGGAATGAAAAATAATGCACTTGGTGAAAAACCACAAATCCGCCCAAATCCCAATAAACAAACAAGAATAATGATTGGCGGTGAATGTAGAATTTTAACTTTATGAGTTTTAAATTTTAAAATGATAAATTTAATTAAGTGCTAATAACTTATTGATATGCGTATGTGCAGCCTTACATGACTGTGTAATTCAGTTAGATAGTAGTGGTTGTTAGTTGTTAGTGGTAATATTATTTCCAGCTGTAGCTTAGCTGTTATTTTTATAGTTAGTGGAGAAGATTAGGAAACTCAATTATATATATATGAGTTTACAACATTCAGTTAATACAATCTCTCTTTTCATTCCCAAAACTCTGATCTTCTCTCCTAGCTCTTCCTGCTCCAACTGCTTCCATTGAAGAAGCTTCGAGTTTCACCAGTTGTGCTCACATTTGATCATGGTATCAGAGCAGTCGAGTCCAGAGGAATTCGCTATATAATTTCTGCTGAATAATTTCTGCTGCTTCATGTGTATCGATTCACTACTGGATTGCATAGAAGTCTGAGATTTCTTCAAATTGTCAACAATGGGGGAATTGAAAATTGACTATACGCATCCATTGTGTGCAGGCCCAGGGGACACTCCAGGATCAATCTTAATTCCTGTAAAACTTACAAGATCGGAGAACTATGGTATTTTGAGCAGATCTATGCGCATTGCATTATTGGGGAATAAGAAACTAGGGTTCGTAACAGGCACATGCAAAATGGAGACTTTTCAAAAGGAGTTGCATGAGCAATGGGATACCTGCAATCTAATCGTTTTGTCATGGATCATGAACACAGTGTCTGAAGAACTCCTAGGTGGAATTGTGTATGCATCTAATGCACACTTAGTTTGGGAAGATTTGAGAGAGAGGTTTGACAAGATCAATCGAGTTCGTATGTTTCAATTGCACAGAGAAATAGCTACTCTATCACAAGGATCTAGTTCTGTTTCTACTTACTTCTCAAAACTAAAGGAATTATGGCATGAATATGATGTGATGATACCATCCCCTAACTGTGGTTGTCCAAAGTCTAAGGAGAATGTAGAACATCTTCATAGACACAGATTAATGCAGTTTCTTAGTGGTTTTAATGACTCATATGACCAAGCCAGGTGACAAATCCTTATGAAATCTTCTGAACCAACTCTAAATCAGGCCTATGCTATGATCATTCAGGATGAAAGCCAACAAGTTGTTAATGCTAATGTTGTAACAAACAAAATTGATCCCTTGATAATGCAGGCAGGGCGAGGCCAAGGATTCAAAGGCCAAAAATAGTTTTTGTATTGTGGCTACTGCAAGATGAAAGGTCACACTAGGAAAAACTGCTATAAGATAGTAGGTTATCCATCTGAGTTCAAGCAAAGGAAGAGGTTTGGTACTGGAAATTCTGATAATTGGAAGCCTCCTGGAGGTTGATCTCATGAAGGATGGAGGAAGGAACCTTTAGCTGCTACTAATAGTACAGATGCAACACCATCAGTTGCTCAAAATAATGAGGACAATCGCAAGGTAGCAGGGCACAATGAATTGTTCTTCACACCTGAACAACACAATCAAATCCTGAGTTTTCTAAATAAGGAGTCTGGAGATCATCAAGACAATATGGCAGGTATTGTCACTTGTCGAATGTCTAATTTCAAACAAGAAAGGGAATGGATTGTAGATTCAGGAGCTACTCACCACATCACCTCTAGCTTAGATATGCTGAATGAAAGTAATCACACCATCAAATCAAGTAAAGATAGAGTTCACTTGCCAACATGAGGGCAAGCATATATTACACATGTTAGTAGTGCAAAACTGTTCAATGGGGAGACCATTAGCAATGTGCTCTATGTGCCTGACTTTAAATTCAACTTACTATCAATGTCAAAACTAATCAGACAGTTGTCCTACTCTGTGCAGTTTTTTCTTGATTTTGTTGTATATCAGGACCTTTACAGTGGCAGGGTGAAGGGGATTGGTAAGGAGAATGAAGGATTATACTTGCTGAGAAATGATTCAGATGATGATGAGCTAGTTAAAGGAATAAAGGCAATACATGCAGTAGAAAATGCAGGAAGGAACAACCTGTGGCATATGAGGCTGGGACATCCTTCACTAGCAACTATGAAGAATATAGTAGAACTTCATGAAATAATTAATAGCAGGATACAGAATAAATGCCATATATGTCCCTTGGCAAAACAAACTATATTGCAGTTTCCACTCAGTACTTCTAGAACTGAAGCTCCCTTTCATCTTGTACACATGGATCTTTGAGGACCTTATAAAGTTCCCACATTTGATAGAAAATATTATTTTCTCACTATTGTGGATGATCATACTAGATATACATGGATCCATTTGTTGCAGCTGAAATCTGAAGTAATTGTAGTACTAAAACAGTATCTGACAATGACAAGAAATTAGTTTAACAGTATGGTAAAGATAGCGATGTCAGATAATGGAAATGAGTTTGTTAACTCACAATGCACTAAATTATTCACTAAGCTAGGAATTATTCATTAAAGTAGTTGTCCCTATACTCCACAGCAAAATGGTATTGTAGAGAGAAAATATAGACACATCCTTGATACTGCTAGAGCTTTAAGATTTCAAGCATATATCCCTCTCAGATACTGAGGCATGTGTGTAAAGGCAGTAGTGTACTTGATAAACAAGATGCCCTTTACTGCTTTATTAGGTAGCACACCATATGAACAGTTGCATCACAAAAGTGCCAAGCTAAGTCATATCATAATACTTGGTTGTCTCTGCTATGCAACCAACTTGGTCAAGGGAGATAAGTTTGCACAAAGGGCTAAACCTGCGGTGTTACTTGGTTTTTCAGAAACACAAAAGGGCTATATCTTGCTAGATTTAGTCTCTAAGTAGTTCTTTGTCAGCAGGGATGTGATTTTTAGGGAAACATATTTTCCATTCAGAACACAGGTGCCTTCAGGATGCAAAGCTCCTCCTGATACTATTTTTCCAGATGCCATCTTGCTTCATCCTTTACAAGATGCAACTGATGCATCAGACAACACAGTTCATGATTCAGAAGTGAGAGAAGAGGAGGGTATTCATGTCCAGGAAAGCATAGTTCCTGGTTCACAATGTCAAGACAATGAGAACCCTGAAGTTGAAGCATCCACATCTACTCCTGAAGATGATATTGAGAACAATGAAGATATTTCAACTACTGATAATACTTCATCAACTCCTGCTAATATTCCTACTATGACAGAAGCAAGGAAATCAATCAGATAAGGCAAACAACCTATATGGATGAAGGACTATGTCACTAAGTCCAAAGCCAAATCACATTGCAGCTTATATCCCTTATTAGACTACTCCTATGCAGGCACTTCTGAAAATTATCAAAGCTATCTTGCAAGTTTTTCTTCCTTAGTTGAGCCACAAAATTTTAGAGAGGCTGTCAAAAAACCTATGTGGATTGAAGCAATGAAACAAGAGATCCCAACACTTGAAGAAAACAAAACTTGGGAAGTAGTTGATTTACCTAAAGGCAAAAAACACAGTGGGATCAAAGTGGGTATACAAGATCAAGTTCAACGCAGATGGGGCAGTAGAGAGATTTAAGGCAAGATTAGTTTCTAAAGGCTACAGTCAAAAGGAAGGGCTGGATTATCATTATACCTTTTCTCCTGTGGCAAAGATGGTTACAGTAAGGTCCATCATAGCATTAACAGCATCAAAGTGCTGGGAATTGTTCCCAATGGATGTCTATAATGCCTTTTTACAAGGAGACCTTTGTGAAGAGTTATACATGGAGATGCCAGAAGGTTTTAGAAGTCAGGGGGAGAAGAAGGTGTGCAGGCTACGTAAGTCCTTATATGGACTCAAGCAGGCATCTAGGCAGTGGAATATTAAGTTGGCTGAAGGTTTGACAAGTGCAGGTTTCATTCAAAGTAACCATGACTACTCTCTATTCACTATGAAAAAGGATGAGGAAGTGGTGATCAATCTAGTCTATGTGGATGATTATCACAGGAAGTAGTAAAGAGCTTATGAATAATGCAAAGAGTATATTGCATGACAAGTTCAAAGTCAAGGACCTAGGGAAGCTTAAGTACTTCTTAGGCATAGAGGTCTTAAGGTCTCAATAGGGCATTTTGTGGAACCAAAGAAAATATGTACTTGAATTGATTTCAGAAATGGGACTCAGTGGAGCAAAGCCTTATACAACACCACTGGAAACAAACCAAAAATTGATTACTATGGAATATGATAAGGTAGTTGGTACAACAGATGATCTTCCACTAGAGGATGTTTCTGCTTATCAAAGGTTGCTAGGGAAACTGTTGTATGTGACCATCACCAGGCCTGATATCAGCTATACAGTGCAGACACTTAGTCAATTTATGCAAGAGCCTAAACAATCACATTGGGAAACTGCCATAGGAGTGGTGAAGTATCTCAAAAATACACCTGGTTTAGGGTATCTCAAAACTGCCATAAGTGACTCTGACTGGGCTTCTTTTCCTAACACTTGGAGATCTGTGACTGGCTACGTTGTCAAGTTTGGTGAATCTTTGGTGTCTTGGAAGTCCAAAAAGCAGCAAACTGTCTCAAGGAGCTGTACAAAGGCAGAGTATCGAAGCATGGCTTCTGTTGTGGCTGAGGTAACATGGTTGCTTGGGTTATTTCAAGAATTGGGTGTTGTCATTACCCAACTTGTCGTGGTTCACAGTGATAGCAAGGCAGCTATATAGATTGCTGCAAATCTAATCTTCCACGAGCGCACGAAGCAAATCGAAATTGATTGTCACTTCATTCGAGATAAGATAAAGCAAGGGACTATCCGCACTGTCTTTATTGGCACCAAGGATCAACTAGCGGACTTGCTGATAAAGGGGCTAAGCAAAGTGCAACACTTTCATTTAATGGACAAGCTAGAAGTGCTCAATATTTTATATCCTCCAGCTTGAGGGGGAGTATTGATATGCGTATGTGCAGCCTTAAATGACTGTGTAATTCAGTTAGATAGCAGTGGTTGTGAGCACGTGATTTTGCCCTACAAGAAATTACTCCCAAAAGTCCAAAATAAAATAGCCTTTTTGTTGTTTGTAATTTTTTGCGGATTTTGTTGTTAGTTTCTTTATTTTTGTTTGCATTTGTGTGGGCATGTTCATGTGTTTAAATTAATTAAAAAATACAAAAATATTGCATTTGGGATTCAATTCCACAATTAGAAAGTTAATTAATATTTTGTGATTTAGGATTTTAATAATAGCTTAATTAAAAGACAAGGAAAATGAAGAGAAAAGGAAAAAAAAACACATTGGGCCACTCATAAACCGGACCAAGACCAGGCCCAAATATCTCGGTGACCCAGTCCAAGACCAGGTCTCTCATAGGCGTCTCCAAACGACGCCGTATTGACGTTTCTATCTCGAGCCGTTGATCAAATCAACTGGACGGCTCAGATCAGGCTTC